>JAVSBS010009444.1:15156-34589 GCA_033124195.1 Coracias cyanogaster | reverse complement strand
GATATTAAACAAGACAGGTCCCAAAACTGAGCCCTGAGGGACACCGCTTGTGACCGGTCACCAACTGGATTTCACTCTGTTCACCACCACCCTCTGGGCTCGGCCATCCAGCCAGTTTCTAACCCAGCAAAGTGTCCTCCTGTCTATGCCCTGAGCTGCCAGCTTCTCCAGCAGAATGCTGTGGAACAGAAAGAAAATTTGCTGTTGTGTGCTGACACAGACTGCGCTTTCTGTCCTTCCCAGGCATTAAAGACCTTTGACTATTTTAACATAATTAACCAACACAACTCCTTGCATTGCTTTTGTAGTCTTGCCTTCATGGTACATTAAGTGCTAAAATCAACATGAGATAATAGAACCACAAGTTACTGAGGAAAAAAAAAATCATTATAGGATAGTTTTAAAATAAATTTTATGCCATAGTTCTATGGATGAGACATTTCAGTGTGATGATCTTAATCTTAATGGCATAATCAAACTGTTTTTAAAATTTATGTATTTTTTTTAATTTATCTGAACTACTTACTGAATATAAAATACATATGTAACTCATCATTTCTTACATTTCTGGAGGAAGATGGGAGTCTGGTATGGTTGTGGGGTTTTTTTAGGACTATTCTTTGCTGGAAAAGTGAACAGTATTTTTGAATTCTAGACAGGATTTGAACTTCAAAGGCTTTTTTTTGTTCTTTTATAACTTTGTCCCCCAATAACAGATTATTTTGTGTATATATATCTGTACAGAAACAAGCTTCCAAGATCACAGGAAATTATTTTAGCAATATCTCAGAAGGTGGCCTCCAACAGCAATTTTTATTACTGAAAGAGATTCTACAAAATATATTTTTGCCTTGTGTCTGTTCCCACACTGGATTATATTTTTATTTATACCACAATTGCATTTTTACCTTTTTATCCTCTAACCTACACCAGACTGGTCCTCTTTTATCTCACAGATTTCATAAGACTTTGGAAGAGAATCTTCCAAAAATTTAATGATATCTGCCATTTCTTTTATTAGCTCAAGTTCTTTGCGTCATAAAGAATAGAAAGGATGCACCATTATTATTTCTATTTAAAGACCAGGACAACCCGAATAAGCTCAGGATTAATTGTGCTAAATGATTGACCTGTATAATGGAGACTGTCCACAGAAAGAATTAAAACTGGACATATGGTAGGCACCAGGTCTGTTGAGACCTGAAGGGGAACAAAGAATTGTTGTGTCTTCATTTGGGAAACTGCAACTCAAAAACCTTGATTAAGTGAAATATTTTAGTACTCTAAGCCTATCTTTAAGCAATTTGCTTCACTGTTAGTGTTATTGTTAGGAAATACTTAGTGTCTAAGACTAAATGCACATTCCCAAATCTATAAAATAAATGGCTTTATCAAATTCTGACAAGAAACCTATTACAACCTTAGGAATTGGATTATTGCTTCCTTATTTTGAATCCAATATCATGACCTCAAATTAATTTCTTTTATGGATATTTGGACAGCAAAATCTTGGCCTTTTTACATGCTTTTGGGTTTCTCAGCTCTACAATGATGGCAGGATTCCAGCAGACATATCTATTTTTCTTTTTGTCTGTGCTGTCCTCCAGCATTTATACCAGTCAGTTTATTTTCTGCTTCTGAAGGAAAGCAAATCATTGTACTAATCAGTTAAAGTAGATCTAAAGTAAAGATAGTGGATATAGGCTCTTTTAAGCCTATTGAGACACAACAGAAGAATCAAGGAGCTGTAAAATGGCCTTTTATTAAGAAATAGTCTGATATATTAGTGAATAGGGAGACAATTCATGTTAAGTTTTATTTTAGTTGATCTGGATGTATGCGGTTATCTTAGTTATGCTATTTTTTTTTCACTGAAGGTTTGTTAAATAAAACTTGCAGTGTTTGGGGTTTGTTTGAGGATATTACAATCTGGAATTAAGAGATGGGGGATTAATTGAAACTCATCTGTAATGACAGAGAAACAATGTTTGCCTTAGTGAGCATGATCTGGATGAGGCATAAGTATTTACCTTCATGATATTGGTGAGGAAAATGAGTGCCATTATTATAAGTTAACCAAGCACTTCACTGGTAGAATTTAATTTCTACCTCCAGAATTATTATATCATTTATTCTAGCAGTGTAAGGGCCATACCTGAACGGTGTGTCTTTCCAAAGGGAAAAGGGCCCTTTTTAATGTTACCATAAGCTATCCTGCACCTATTCTTACTTTGCTGAAGTTTGCAACCAACTCATTTTTGGAAGAATGTTACTTAACATACCACATTGTTGTCCACAGTAAGGTTTACTGTATGAAAAATGTAATCAGAAATATAACAGAAATTAGGTGAGTAGAACTTCTGTTTCAGACTTTAAATTACTCTTTCAAATTATTTGTATCGCATGTTTTTGTAAGATGCTTTCACCTCTTTAATAATGCTTGATAGATTTTGGTGATGTAAAAGACTAATTCTTCTCTCTAAATAGAAAGGATTAAAACCAAAACTGTGTTAAGAAATGGTGGAAAGCTCTGTAATAACCTTTTCAGTTAAAAAGTAAGCTCATCCTAGGCATTATTTTTTGCCTTCACAGATGCTTACCAACAAAAGGGACTCTTCACTCTTTCATTTCTGAAAATGTACCAAGTATAAATGAAGACATAGTATCAGTACTGAGAAAAGCTTTTTGTTCAAGGATATACCTTTTATATTTCATATTTTATCAAACCATTAAAACACCTTGGTTATTAATAGAGCATTTCATTTGCAGATACAAAACAAAGCAAAATTAATGCATCTTACTCAATCGCAGCATTTTATGATAAAAATCTCTGTCTCTAATCTTTATCAGTTGTATGCCTATCTTATTCTGACAATTCTCAGGACAAAGCACTTCTTTCAGAATGCCCATAGGAACTCAGCAAAGCACTTTGTCCCCTGTGCCCCTGTCTCCTCTGGCTGCAAGCTATTTCTGAACCACTTTCTTGCTGTCCTTGTTGAGTGCTGAGGTCTTACCTCTTTTGGGATGTTGAAACTGCTAGCTCATGCCTCCTCCTGTTGAGAAGAGAGTTTATTTCCCAACCACAGCCCTGGCTGTCGTACCAGAGCAGTCCTCAGTGAGCTGGCCTTGGTGATCTGGCACCTGCAGCCATGCCACCTCCTTCTCAGGGCGGCAAGCTCTTCCTCACTCAGCTGAGGCTCAGCACGAGCCACCTCTTGGGAAGCTTAAGTTTCCGGGTTGGAGAGCAACACAATGTTGCCCCTGTATGAAGGAACCTCCCCAAACAACCTCCAAGGTCCACCAGAGATACAAGCATGGTGCTGCTGGTACATGCTGCTGAGCTGCCAGGTGTCTCCTATGGCACCTGTAACCCTGATGCCACTTACTCCTCCTCTTGGCATGCTGACTTCTACCTCTACAGGTATGTGACAAGGGTAACAGAGCTCTGTAAAAGCAATTAGTCTTCAGGACCAGGCAGTTGAGTAACAGACTATTTCTAGTAGAGCATCTGATTATTCTGACTCTGACAGGCTTGCAGATTGGTTGCAAACTTTCCCTAGCATGTGGGGAGCTCTGCCTATAAAATAATGTATCTGTTTGTAATTATCATACGAGGGCTAAATATCAATGAAAGTAGAACTGGATTTTATTTTGTTTCTGGTTTAGTTGGTTTTGGTTTTTGGTTTTGGGAGGTTTTTTAATTTGTTTTGTTTTTCTTGTGTGTGTTTTTTTTTTTAACCAGCAAACCTAGCTTTCCATTCTCCTTGGCAATCTGGGCAATCTGCAGTGATTAATTTTCAGCCTGATAGGTGATACCATTAAAAACTGTTCATCAATGATTTAAAGAAAAGTTGGCATGTAAATTTACCAGGTTAGAAAGACATTGTGAAGTGATTGTCTCTTAGAGATTAAATTGTGATACTTCTGTTTAAAGGGTGATCATTATTTTTAGAAATAATTTTCCTCTAATGACTGTTCTTATACATGTGGAAAACAATTACCACTTGAGGTAAGCCTGAGAAATAAAATGCAATAAATACATAGTATAAATGAGGCCTGAAAAGTTAGAAAATGCCTTAAACATGTTGTCACAGTAACTTATGTAGTAATACATTTTAGAAAAGGCTGACTGAACCATGATTCATAATGTAATTTAAGATAACATTTTGAGACAAAACATGAAAGTTAATTTATAATTTTAATTAACAGATAATTTTAAAAAATTAACTTGATAGAGCTTCTAAGCAGTAGAAAAATCATGTGTTCCCCTTTAAAATGAAAAAAAGTTCTTAAACACAGTTTTTGTTGTTTGTTTTCTTTTAAGGCTACTAATTTTCTTTTTGTTTGTAGTCTATGACTGGCTGAATGAAGTAAATGGAAAATTAAAAATATTTTTTTTCTGCCTGGAAAACATAATTAAAACAATTTATTTGATATTTGAAAAACGTGAGAAAATTATTCTTAAATGTTAAAGACATTTTAAAATTCCCTCATTCTGAAAACAATTATATGGGCATGGTTGTTCTAGAAAATACTGAATATAAAGAACATTACATAGGAAATGTATGTGTAAGTAAATAATTTTAATAATCAACAATTTCATTATATGATCTATCATACACATATAGCCTTAACATAAGTTAAAAGACAATTTTAGAAATATTTTAACTTTTTTTTACTTTATTAGGAACAACAATAAGTTTTATTAAGCAAAATTCTATTAGGTAGTCACAGAATTTTTATCATATAAATAGAAAATCCCACAGGCCAATGTATCTAAAATGCTGTAAGTTCTTCTAGAGCTAGGAGGGGATATACCTGCTGTTCTCAGAGAAATCATGTAGAAGAAACTTGATGCTATCTGTATCCCAGTTTGTAGAAGTTTAATTCTGGAGGAAATAGCAACTTCATTCAAGAATCTCTATCTAGATGAAGATGCGTAAGATAAGTGATAAGATAGGAAATGTTTTGCATGACGGTTTTATTATATAAGCAGGGTGTTCAAGAAATCTTGTATGTAAGGTTAGTTGTCTTTATCTGCAAGTCAGTAGTTCTGCTGATCTGATGAAGTCTGAACTATTATTAATTATACTCTCTAAGCACAGAATCATTTCAAAAGGAAGCTTGAGGGTAAATGTAGATTTATATTGAATTTTAAATCTACTTGCTTGCACTTGCTTAATTTCTATTGGACATTTACCAATACATGTTCTGAGATGTAAACCTAAAGGAGGAAAATCTAATATGTCACGTACAAAGGACTGACATTTAAAGGAATGGATATGTGGTCTAAGCATTCTCTTATGAATGTGGTATTGTGAAGCACACAGACAAGGACTATTGAAGCTGGATATTAAGCAAACTAAAGTTTGAATGCTGGATCATTAATGAGAAACATACTATATTAGTGATTATATTGATTGTTCGTTATTATTGAAGTTAATTTTGTTGTCTGATAATGACTGGGTAATTACTTTAGGGTCAATGGATTCATATTAATCAAATGCTGAATGTGGAAATGACCATGGGAAATAAGTAAAGACAAGCTGGCTGACTTTTATTTATAATTATTAATTATTAACATTTCTGATTACTACAATTTCTCAAAGGCAATCCAGTAAATTTATTCTAGCCTAGTAATTTGTATACTCCAGTGCCTTTAGTATTGTACTTGGGAAGTGAACGCCAATGTTCTTAATAGAAGTAACACTGAAATGATTTGACCCAAATCTTATAGCAAAGTTTTTATCATTGAGTACGAGGATATTGTTCAAACTGAGATATTGGTATCTTAGGAATAGAGGGAAATGAGACAAAACCTGGGTGAAACAGCACTATCTTTTATAAAAACAAACCCCTAAATTATAGTATGTTGGGAATTCATTTTGATGCTTCTGAACTAGTAGACACTGGCTCTCAGTGCACCCTGATGCTATTGACCTATAGAGGGGGCGAACCTGTTTGTATCTCTGGGATGACAGGGGGATCCCAACAGCTGACTCTTGGAAGCTGAAGTAAGTCTTAACTGGGAAGAATTGGCATAAACACCCTATTGTGACTGGCCCAGACTAAACCACCACATACATGCACACATGCTTCCATGCTTTCTTATTCTAAGTTACTCTGATTTTACAATCCTATCCTTAGGTTTATGCTGACAGTTTCATGTTGGAATGCCCACACATGTGAAAGACCACTCTTTTAAAAGTAAGATTTTTTAAACTGAAATTCTACTTTTTCTTTTTTTAAGATGGACCAAGGTTTTGGTTTTGCTTTTTTATATATATATCTGTACTGCACAAAGACAACTGTTTCTGTAGCCATGGAGAAATCACCATGGATATCATAGTAACCCTCACTTCACCAGAGCTATTCATAGCTGATCTGGCACTTGATGTGTTGTGCAGCTTTAGCTCAAATTGAACAAAGCTGTCACTTCTGAAGGTAAATCTGGGCACATGCATAGCAGCTCCATGGCACATTTAAATCCAGGTCAGGCTTGTGGCTCTCATGGGATGAGAGTAAAGGCAGTGCTATGCCCCATGCCTTCACAGTAAAACATTCACAAGGAGGCTCCATGCAGTGACACTGGAAGAGTTCTGAAATGTACTCCTAGAAAATAACGCAACAGCAAGAGGATAATTAGAGCAATTCTGTGAGTTTAATTTTGTTGTTAAGGAAAACCTAAGCTCAACAGTGTTTAAGACTTTTATTAATTCAGTTTGCCTTATGAGGTACAGCAGAGATGACAACAATCCTAGTGCCAAGTGTATGTTTAATTTGGATGAGTTATGCATGGCCAGAAACAACAGTAATTTTCTTTTGACAAGCATTATTACTTATAAATAACATTAGTAGTATAACAACATTAATGCAGATGGATAAGTCAATAAAGTAGAGGCTACTTGATCTGTCTCCTAGCTATCATCCCACTGATGCTCACACAGTGAGGTGCAAACAGCCCTTTAGCTCTGTCCTGTGGCAGGTGACACCTGTTTTATGTCTTTATTCTCCACTTGGAGGATTCTGCACCCTGCTCTGTGCCACTGTAAGAGGGTATGGCTGGGCAGGGTGAGCGATGGCCCATGGCACAGAGGGAGGCTTGGGCAGCCCAGAGGCCTTTGCAATATTCAGTGTTTGAGGAGGCTTTGCTGGGAAAACCCTGGCAGAGGGGCCTACATGGGGAAGCCCATGCTGTTGGGAGAAAGCAGGATCGCAGGAAGGTCCAAGGTACAGGTCCCAGACAGCATCAGTGACAAAATGCAGCTGAGGGACTGTAAATTCCTTTTAAAAGGAATCTTAAGATTACATCTTCTCTTCCTAAAAGTGTGTCATTCAGATGAAAGTTAAAAGCTAGAACATTCAATAACTTAAAATACCTTTTTTCACCAAAAGCCAATTGTGTGAAGAACAAGCATTACGTGTTGCAGCTGCCTTGCTGCAACTTCGTTGCTGTGGCATGTATACCCTGCAGAAGCTGTAAAAGCTTGAATTTCACATAGCGTGATCATTTTACAAGTAAAATTTTGTTACTCAAATGTTTAAAAGGCAAAGAAACAACCAAAGGGAATTGTTCTGTAAAGACTTGTGTAAATATTGTTACAATATTCCCCTGACATTACTTCAGGATAAAGCAATAACTGTGGCATCGTGTGTTTCTATAAGAATAATGAAATTCTGAAATCATGTAACTTGGAGTGGCAGCAACTCTTTATATTTTTGCTGAGAAATGGGGAAGAGACTTTTTTCTCACTTTGATGTGATTATGTAATTCAGCCAGGGACAGAGTTTAATGTAGTTTTAAAATGAATAATTGAATTATTTTTTTTAATGTGTGCACATACAGTATTCGGACCCCACCTTGCATTCCCAATATCTCTTCTTGATTGGAAAAACTAGTAGCGACACATTGCAGTGAGATCACTATCAGTCACTAGTTTTATGACACCTATCTGACAGCTTTCCTCATCACAAAGCAAAGGAGTATACTACGCACTATACAAACTGCACAGAGCTAGCACACGTCATCAGGAAACAACATTCTTAAGTTACTGTTTTAAGAACTTAGTGCTCTTAGTCCCTAAACACAGTGACCACCTCATGATGATCTTCCTCTTTGGGAAGGGATAATAAAATTACTATTACTAGGTAAAGATGCTTAAGGATGTTTCTTACCCTGAAGATGAAGCTGCAGTTCTAATCACCTGAACAACATGGCTCTTCTCCTTTATTTATCTATATATGTAAAGGAAGATCTATACGTGTATCACAGCTGTGTCTCTCTATACAGGAATATGTATGTATTACTTTATATTGTTACTCTATACCTTACTCCTCTACATATTCCTATAAAGTAACCCTCCAAAATTATTTGACAATCATAGCAGTATTTAGTTATCCCTGTTGAATCACATCATTTAAACTTCAAATATTTCTGTCTACGTTTAATGATACAATACACTAGATATAATTTAAACTTTGAAATATAAAAATTCTAGCTTGGCAAACTATGAGGTTTATGAACATAGCAGTAAGGTTTGTAGCATAAAAGGAACCATGAAGAATCTACTGAATTTCTGCTCAATCAAAAATGTTCATTAAAGAAGGAAAGGGGAATTTAGGTATATTGACTAATACTAAAAATAGTAACAAGAATGTGGCTCTTCAATTCACAGAATTGAAGTCATACAAACACCTGTGCTCATAAATACAGTAAATAGTTGATAGAATTATCACATCAAATTATTTAGTCTCATGGATAAAATGATGAATTTTAGAACTTTTTAGAACTTTTAAAACTTTCTTTCTGGATTTGATTGTTTTTATTTTCATGGGTAGCTAGAAGAAAATGCACTGAAACAAAATTGTACCAAGTTTGCTCTATGTGTTCCATACTTTCACCAAGATGTATTTCTTTTAAATTCAAAGCATTTAAATTTAAGTTCAAATATTCAGGCTTTGGGAGCTGTAATTCTTTATTTATTCTTTTAGATAGCAATTTCAGTAAAAACTATTCATATGTTCAGAGCTTACGTAGATCCTTCAAGTTCACACAAAGTAATATATGACAAGGCTTTTCACATTTTGTAAACTGAAGATATTTTTTAATAACCACAGAAGTAATTAAATTGGTATGCACTTAAACTGCTTTTTAAAAAGATTTTTTTCTGCAAGATTTATATGCAACCATGCTACTACTGTTGATTTAGGCCATCAGACATGTTAAAGATGTTACTTCAAGAAGCTTCCAAGATGCTGTAGCTGGAAGAATGTACCCGGAAGTAAAATTCTAATACTGTCTCTAAGCATGTTGGTACTGACAAAGTATAACTTTTCTTTACCTCGCTTCAGCAATTCTTATGAAATTTTGAAAAGATTTATCAACATATTTTGCTCTCCTGAAAATGGATTTTTAAAATTTCCTTTTATTAGACTGTTACATTTAATAGCAACCTACTGCTTTCCTGTTGCTGCATATGTTTAGCTCAGTAGTGGTTTTTTCACAATTGCAAAATGTGGAGTGTGTTTACCTTTAGAAAATAAAAATCCTAAGGAAATATATTAAAGACCATGTACCCTCAAATATCAACTTAATAGCTTGGTTTATTTCTTAAAAGGTGTATTTTAGAAACTGTCATTTAAGGTGAATGTACTAGCATATTAATATATTGTAAATCCAGGTATCACATTGAAAACAGTGATAAATTGGTGCAGATAATTTCAGAAAAATATACCTTTGGTTCTTAATGTCTGTTTCTTTGATTTTACTGCTGCTTTTTATTCTTTCTCAGTCTAGTGCTCTAAAGTGTGAGCTCTTTGATGCAAAAAATTTCATTCACAATTTTGCAATGTCTAATGGTATTCACTAATAATAGGTAATGTTGTTTGGGCCCTGTGGGTAGATAAAATAAAATACTGAATGTATTCAGAGTGTTACCTTCCTACACCAAGGTTTTTACACACTATATTTCAATTAGAGAAGTAGTCAGTTGGTGTACAGTAGTATGATTGCTATACAGAAGGGTTTTCTAACAGTATATAGGTGTTGTCCTCCATCTTTCAGAAGTGCCAATTTCTATTACTGTTCTGTCTTAACAGGATTTCCTGGTATCTGGATCTTATTGGAACAGTGAGTTCTGACTTTCTCCATTTAAGTGCAACTTGTGAATTATTTTTCAGGAGTTGGCTATAGAGGGTGCACAGCTACCTGCTCTCCTGACTCTTCTAGATATGTACACATATGTATATATTAGTGTATGTTTTTTGTCTTCTCACAAACACTGGAATTCTGTTGTGCAACTGTTTTTCAGATTATGGTACTGTATTCGAGTGTTACGATTCTGTCAATGTAACTATTTCTTAGAGTACAATTTGGTAAATGATCTCTTTAAGATTAAAATATTGACATAGCAACCTGATTCCCAATTAGTCCTTTAATTGCTTGCAACTAGTAAGATCAGAATAGGTCAGCAATAAAATGGTCCTGTCAGGTTAACAACCAGGGGAAAGCTTTGAAAAGCAAACTTGCTTAACAAACCACCACATGGTTTGTACAGCTAAATTTACTTCAGAACTATAAGGTGGATTTTTGTAGATTTAATAAGTTATTTTGTCAAGTTTTCCTGTTTTGGAGAGTTGCTGACTTGGAAAAAATACATATTTTTTAATACACCATGGCCCAGATACATTGCTTTACATGTCAGACAACTGCACAGGATATAGCCCCTGAGTTCTCAGTGCGCTGATGCTTCCTTAACCTCTTGGAGATTTCAGGAGACTGCAGTGAGCTGTCAGCTCCTGATGGCAATTTAAATCTTCCATAGTTCCTGGCATCAGGGACAAATTTACATGCTAAAGGGTCCTTAAATATAATTTAGAAGTGCCAAGAGATTATCCTGAAATCCTACTTTTAACCAATAGTCCTCACCTGCTACGATCTCTTGAGTTTGTTGCAACTATAAATAGATATATGGATCAACTTGGACTGTTGGTGTCTATGCCAAGTGGTTAAGGTTAGCAGTCTGGAGTTTCTCCTTACACTGCACTTTTCTGCCGGCTTCCATGTGAACAGAGAAATCACTCACAGGCGGTTTTCTGCTTTATAGATTTAAAGACCTCTTTAAGATCAGATTATGGATAGATTTAGCAGACAGACAAGCATACACCAAAATGTTAAATATAGTCTTAGTACCCATTTTCAGGGAAAAAGCTAAAATAAATATTTTGGGATTAAACATGGTTAAACTAAATATTTGTAGTAAAACAACACAGGCCAACATCAGGTAGAGACAGAATATGGTATTTAAGACACCAGTGATAAATTAAGTGTTAACAAAATAAAAGGTCACAAAAATAACCATATGGTGCAATGTAACAAAGTCATATATTAGTTTGAGCTTGACTGAACGAGATATCCCAGAGGATCTTTTGCCTAGGATGTTTGAAAGGTTCTAGTGCTATTAGGGGCTAACTGGGATTTAAGAGGATTTGATAATCTAGTTCACTTATTATTATTATTTGACCAGATCAGAGCTGAGATTTGTGATTTGAAACTAATTTTGAAATATGCACTATTATCAAAGATTCTTTCTAAATCAAAAAAAAAGGACCACATGGTAAAGGCAAATTTGCAGTGTATTTTAAAAGCAAGCTTTGTCTGTAGACTAAGTGTCCCTGTCCAGTGGGTTTTTCTTGCCCTCAGTAGAGTTCATTACTTCCCTCCATAACAAGGATTACCTTTCTTAAACCAATCAGTTTTGTGTATAGAGTACTTCTGTCTCTGCAATGCAGCTTAGAAGCCAAAATAATGTATGTTCTTAAAGAAACCTGCCTGGGGAAAAAATGACCCTGGTTTTCAAGGTCTCACTGAAAAGAATGCTTGGAAAAATGTTTAAACTGTAGTCATCAATACATACAATATTTTAAGATCTATTAAAAGATTTAGCTTTTGCAAAAGTAAAAAATACACTAAAAAAACCAATACAACTCTTTAACTCTAGGATGCATTAAAGCTAGTAGAGTGCATAAGAGCATAAAATATTAAATTCAGCAAGTTTTATGACTAAATATACCATACACAAACACACATTGTAGGCACTAAAAGGAAGAATAATTTTCTAAATAGAGAAGAGAGAGTATAAGGTTAGACTCATACAGATTACTGATTGAGAGCTGTTAAAGCTGCAGTAAAAAAAGCTGCAGTACCATTCAAACACGTGAACACTCCTGCTTATTTCATTAGTAAAATCCTACTTGAAAGCTGTTGGACTATTCCCTGCTTGTTGCAATTTAAACGTACAGTGCATTTTAAATGTACTACACCTGCTCATAATGTAAGGGGCTTATTTGAGTAGGGAGCTTTTTCTAGCTAGGAAAGCTTTCACTTTATAATGGTATTATAATGAGACAGTTCAACCTCAGGGCACCAGTCTGGGGACTTTGCTGACTGTTCCAAAGGATGCTTATCCTCAAGGTTGCACGTCTGTGGAAACTGAGAGGATTTTTTATCCTTCCTTAAGCACCCATTCCTCTTTCTTATCTTATGAAGCCATTAATGTGTCACCCATTCTTCTTTCTGAAACAGTGTTAGCCAAACTTCGAACATCAATATTGTAGAAGGTAAGAAGGCTCTACAAAGGGATCTGGATAGGCTGGAGTGATGAGCCAAGGCCAATTGTATAAGGTCCAGCAAAGAAAAGTGCTGGGTCTGTCACTTGAATCACAACCCCATGCAATGCTACAGGCTTGGGGAAGAGTGGCTGGAAAGCTACCTGGTGGAAAATGACCTGGGGGTGTTGGTCGACAGCTGATTGAATATGAGCCAGCAGTGTGACCAGGTGACCAAGAAGGCCAACAGCATCCTTGCTTGTATCGGCACTAGTGTGGTCAGCAGGACTAGGGAAGTGATTATCCCCCTGTACTTGGCAGTGGTGAGGCTGCACCTTGAACACTGCATTCAGTTTTGGGCACCTCACTATGAGGAGGACGTTGAGGTTCTGAAGCATGTCCAAAGAAGAGCAATGAAGCTGGTAATGGGTCTATAGAACAAGTCTTACGAGGAGTGTCTGAAAGAACTGGGGTTGTTTCGCTTGGAGAAATGGAGGCTGGAGAAAAAGAGGCTGAGGGGGAGACAGTTTTGCTCTCTACAACTACCTGAAAGGAGGTTTGAAAGGAGGTTATAGTGAGGTGGGGGTCAGTCTGTCCTCCCAAGTAACAAGTGATAGGAGAAGAGGAATTTGTCTCAAGTTGCACCAGGGGAGCTTTTAGTCGGATATTAGGAAAGACCTCTTCACTGAAAGGGTGGTTAAGCAATGGAACAGTCTGCCCAGGGAAGTGGTTGAGTGACCATCCCACTTTTTTTTTCTCCATAATTAGTTTGTATTTCTTGCTAATTTCTTTTGTTGTTATTATCATTCATGTATTTACTACAACAAATTTCAAATTAAGCTAAAAATGTTACATTCTGCTGGTTAAACTCTCTGACATTGCTAAATAGCATTAATCTCCTGATGCCAGTTTTCATGTGAGAAAAACAAATAAAAATCAGTTCAGGTCTGTATGTGGAATACATTCTCATCTGTCTAACAGATGACATCTGTCTAACAGTGTTTTGTTAGTTTTCTGGAAAATGAATTCTGATGATCTACATCTTGAGGCACTGTCCTGAGTTTGGCTAGGACAGAGTTAATTTTCACCAGAAGCTGGGGGGGGTGGGGGGGTGGGGGGGGGATGGGAACAGCCAAAATAGACAACCGAACTAGCCAATGGGATATTTGATACCATACTGATGTCATGCCCACTATATAGGGGTGGAGGGTGGGCCAGGCAAAGCACTGTCTGGTTTGGAGCTGTCAGTGCAACTGTAGGTGGTCAGCAAGGTTTATATCACTCACTTTACATTACATTTCATTACTATTATTGTTATTACCCTTGCTTCTTCTCATCTCACATTGTTCTATTAAATTCACCATATCTCAACTCACAAGATTTTGCCTTTTTATCCCTATTCTCCTTTACACCCCAGGAAGGGTGGGGGGTGGGGGGAGGTGAGCGAATGGCCATGTGGTGCTCAGCTCCCTGCTGGGTCTAAACCATGACAGGCATTTAATTTTAAATAGGAAAATAGATAGCATCACATACAGTGTCAGTTTTCTTAGTACACTTAAGTGCAAAATGTACTGCTCCAGTGTGACAGTTTCTCAGCATAACTTTTAGAAGTTGTTTTTTATTTTTGAGTTCTTTAATACAGGCTCTTCTATGCCGTGACTTTCTATTCTATACGAAAAATTGAGGAGGCATATTGATCACTCAGAGTAAAATAGTTAAGAAGACGCACAGATTGGTCAATTGCTTATATTTTCTGCAAATCCCAAAACCCAATAGTTAGAAGAAAGTGTTAAAAGTTTTAAACCCAGAAATGGACTGGCTCCTTTCCATAGCTTTGCTCCTAAGGCAGCCACTCAGGAAAAACACATGCCAGATTGACCTATTCTGAATCAGTGACACAGAATTCCTTTGCAGGATTCTGCATAGCTCAGATTCCATTATTTTAAAAAACCCCAGTAGTTAATACTCTTTTATTTTAAAGTGTAGGTAATTTTAACCAGAGGAGAGAGTGCATATTTTCTTCTCCACCTAGACACAGTGTTTTAAATAAGGAGCATGTAATTATAACATAATAATTTTATCAAAATTTGGTAGAACTATTTACCATGGAGTTTGGCAGGCAAGTTTTGAAAATCTAGCTTCTGGTTTCTGAAGTCATGCTGTATCATTCTCATATTGCTAGGAAAACCTGCTTTCAGGTATACTCAAGAAAAACTTTCTGGCCCAGCAGTCTCCAGGGATGGATTTGCCCAGAGATGTGACTCTCCTTGCCTAAAACTAACGTGATTTTTACTAATTTTCTTGCTGCTGCCCAATGCTGCCTAGTCACAAACTGACAAGACCAAGGTCAATTATAGACAGTACCTGTCTGACCTCAAAAGGAATAGGTTTCCTTTGCAAAATTTTTATTTCTGTTTCTCTAGGGGAGGGCTGCAAAAGGATTTCCACTTGAAGAAAACATGAAAGTTTTGGTATTTGATCTCATTGGCATAGAATGTTTTCAAAAAATTTGAAAAACTTTTTTAAAAATGGAAATTGGGTTTCCTGTCCCTGCTAAGAAGAGCTAGCTCTTGTTTCAACTTAATGCATTCTGATCTTGATATCATTTTACAAAACTATAGCTCACAGTCTTGCTAGTTGTAGCCTACAGACCATTATCTATACTGTATGAGCAGTGACTATAATTACAGAAATGTACTAATACATCCAAGTACAATCAATATTAATTCTATTGAAAATAATACTGATTTATTACTTCCATCAAAAAATTATACAATGTGGATTGCAACTTTGGTAACGATAGTCAGTGAGAAGCAGTTTCCTTCCAAGGCACTTATTATCCCAATTTATATTAATTTGTTTATTGTAATTCTTAGTATATTTTTTAAATAATATTTTCTCTGACCAAAAACAAGGCGTGCTGTGAGAAAGATAATTTTCTCATGAGAATATTTTTTACTAACTTTTGCAATTCTGAACATGATTTTTAGCTTAGATAATTATGTTCTTTAATATCGATACTAGAAGGGCACTGTCCATTTTGCAAAGTTATCACTTGCTCATCATTGTAAGAAGGAAGATTCTTTAATGTCCAGGAGAGAAGAACTGAGCCCTCAGTAACTAATTATTCTCTATAAATAGGAAATATAAACATTAGATAAGTGATGAAAAACACATGGTATGAAGTGATGACATATTTTTTTAAAAGACTGGCTTACAGAGAGCTTAGTCCTCTAGCATAGGCTAAATTAACAATTACTTTTAGAGGCAATGCAAATAAGTAAAATTCTAGTAAAATAAACTAAACAATCATTTAGTAATAAGAGATAATTTGGTCTCCATCCCTCTAACAATGTGATGGGTTTAACATTAAAATATTGATATCAAATATTAAAATTCCTTTGAAATTACTGAACACCTCTCAGTCATTATGCACTAAGACAGAAATTCCAGCAGTATTTCATTGAAGGGTAGCAGTCACATTTTACTGAACCCCTAAAATTTTATTGAAATAATATTCTTCAAAACCTATTGAAAGTATACTTTATCATTATGTTTTATTACATAATCTGACACTTAAATGTCTTAGAGAGATTAGTAAAATTTACCTGTGCATAATAACCTGTTTAATGGTCTCACCCTTTCAATATGCATCTCTGGACATGGCAATAGTGCATCTAAAAGGCAGTTTGATGCAAATTAACTGCCAGTCAATCAAAATATGTAGATACCATTCTTTCTCATGTCACCTCTGTGCAGTCAACCCATTGTCCACCAGTAGTTTTCCATTAGTTAGCAACAATGGACACAGAAAGGATAAAAGTGCTGAGATAGAGGGTATGTTAGAGACACAGAAACTGTAAAACCTGAAATTCCTTCAAAATTATTCCTTAAGGAGCACTTGTACTCTCTTCAGTGAAGTTTATTCCAGAATTTAAGACATCCACTATATTGTCAGTGGATAAGAAATTATTGTGTTGAATTTCATTGAAGCCAATGGACGTGTACTAGCTAAGACTATACTGTGTATTCATTAATCCATTTAGTATATATTAGAGCTTTTTACCCAACAGCAGGCAGCTGATGTACTTATTTTCAATTAAGAAACCTTAGACCAATTTACTGGGATAAAAAACAAACAAACAAAAATGACAACAACAAACATAAGAGACTTAGCAGCTATTTTGTGATTTGCTCCCACCCAGGCAGGCACCAGCCTGTGTTCTTACACTAGTGCCTCCCGCCCAGGGGCAGCACTTGACATTTGTCCTTCTTGAATTTCATAAATTTCCTGTTGGCCTGTTCCTCCAGCTTGCCTAGGTACATGTGAACAGTACCCCTTCACTTGAGCATTATGGACTGGCTTCCCTGGATTCGGTGTCATCTGTGAACTTTGAGAGCGAGCTCTGCCACTTCCTCCAAGGCACCGATAAAGATGTTAAATGGTGGAAGTCATGCAATATTGCCCTCATGGTTCATAAGCCAAAATTAGCTGGGGAAAATATACTTGGAACTGTCCATGTGATGTTTCAATTCTATCATGTCCATCATAGTCAGCTCACTGTGGTGGTGTTATAGTCTCAGTTGCACCAATAGACCTTAATTGCTCTGAGCAGCCTCGCCTGGGCCTCCACCCAGCCACTCTCTGCCTGTTGGTCCAGGAGCTCTGTTTGGGCTCAGGCCTGTCAGGCTGGCACACCTCGACCTACTCTGATCTGAAGAGTAGGTGTCCCTGTGCCCAGTCTTGACTTCCAGTGCTTCTGAGCAAATTCCCTGGATAAACCCCTGACTCCTCCCCCCACCTTGACTAGGACTGTGGATGGATTGTTGTCCCCAGTGTAGCCCTGTTTAGTTCTGCCAGACTGCACTATGTCTGGGGGGCCACTGCTTGTGCTGTGAGCATCTGCTGCTCCTAGCTCACCCTCCCTTGTGGAGCAGCCTCCTTTTTGCTGCTGTTTGGTAGATGATTTGTTTAACCATTTCACAGCTCTAATATATGTGTCTGAATCAGGCATTTGTTGTAGAACTTACAGGATCTTTATTCACCAAAGCTTCCTGATTTCCAACTCAACTCTTCTTCAGCCTACAAAGTAGATTAGTGTAGAGAAGGGATACAGGCATGGAGAATACCAGCCTTGATATTATGGTGGAATAAGATAAGAATACATTGAAAATCTGACCTGTTAACATTTTTAGAAAAAGGACTTTCTCTTGGATATAATAAACAAGTATTTTATATAATAGCATTAAAATATTCCGTTTCTTTAAGTGATATTACTGCTTCCTGTGGCAAATACTGCTGGCAATACAAAAATTTCCCAGACTGTGAAGAGTATAAAAAATGTAGAAATTGAGTTTGTAACTTTCATTGTCTGCCCTGAGGTATGCTTCGTGCTCTTTCTTCTTTTGATCAGTGCTGCAGTAAGAAAAGATAAAAAAGCCACATCTAATTTTGTCCAACTTTGTCTATACTATCAACACTCTAAATCCTGAAAAAAAAAACCCACCTAAATAGAAATATTAAAAATACATGCTGTAAATGGGACCATGGTATTCACTGTTTTAAATAGGTTTCATAGTTTTATTGGTTATAAGTGTTTATTTTCCGTTTAATAAGATAATGATAAAGAAATCATGCCAAAGGGACCTAGGCAATCACTTCCAAAGTTTCAAGAAATAGTGAAAGATGCGTGAGTTCTCTTTATCTTCACAGCTCAGTTTAGTAAATACTGTACTTGCTTCCCAAGACTTGAAGAGTGATTAAAGCAATTTTCTTTCATCTATAGGATGTAAGTGATTATATTGGATAGTTCTGTTTCCTGCAGCAAAGTAACTTTCTCCATGACCAGCAGTAATGTAATGTGGGAGATTTTAATAAGGGAGAATTATTTTCAAAATGAAACAGAGTGCAGATAGTAATAGTATGACAGAGAAGAGTGCAAGATTATTGAGCTCCTTTTACAACTGCTATCACTGCAGTGCACTCTTTGATGATTCAGAGTAGCACAGGCCTGCCAGAACAACAGATTTTCTCACTTTGTAAGTCACAAACTCATGCTGTTTGGGGATGCACTTTAGGGGGAACTATCCCCTGTGCCTCCGGCGCTGCAATAAAGAATTCCTGCTTGCTAACTTTGCAAACAGGTGTTAGTTTTTTTACAACAGCCAACTTTTCCATATCAATATTGCTTATATTTCCCAGGATAATATATAGCAACTTCTTTACCTTTCATACCATAGCACATCTGGAATTTTCTGATGAGAACTCCCAAAGAGATTTTTGAAAAGATTGGGAAACATTGAAAGGTGGAGACCCGTTTGTAAGGAAAGGATTGAAATGAAATTCCAAGATGAGATATTAGATTTGCTAAGATTTGAGTTTGTGTTATTCAAAGAGTGCAGAGAGAAAGGATCAAAAGAAATATTTGAAATAATAATGACTGAGAATTTTCCAAAACTAATAACAGGAACCAAACCACAAATCCAGGAAGCTCAGAGAACGACAAGCATGATAAATACCAAAAACATTTAGATGGATCACATTTAATCTGAAGAAAATCAGTGACAAAGGTGCTGTTAGAGGCATTCCCAATCTGAAAATAGAAGAAGGCAGAATCTGTGGTGAATGTCAAATTGGAAAGCAAGTCAAGATGTCCCACCAGAAGCTTCAACATCAGACCACTTCCAGGGTGCTGGAACTACTTCACATGGATTTGATGGGGCCTATGCAGGTTGAAAGTCTTGGAGGAAAGAGGTATGCCTATGTTGTTGTGGATGATTTCTCCAGATTTACCTGGGTAAATTTTATCAGAGAGAAATCAGAAACC
>JAVSBS010009443.1:0-15102 GCA_033124195.1 Coracias cyanogaster | reverse complement strand
CCACCGCAAACAAAAGAGTTTTAAAATGCCTTTTTGAGTTAAGGAGAGTTTAATACAGTGACACGTAAGAAACAATCGGAGTAACAACAGAAATCACAACAGCAAGAAAAACAATGCATAAAAAATAAGCAATACTGGGTGGACAAAGAGAGGGTGCAGAGCAGACAGAACTGGAACTGGCCCCAGGGCATGATGTCAGCATCGTATAGAATAGCCCGGCTGCACCAATTTAACCCTGTCCTGTCTGAACCAGGACACCAGCATACAAGACTCTCTTGTCCTTCTATGCTTTTGCAAAATCTGCTTGATTTTAGAGCTATGATTGGGAGTTTGGGGAGTGATGGTATTGAAAATACTGCCAAGTTTTTAATTATGTTCATTCTAATGTTCTGTCTTTGGCTATGCAAAACTCCCAGGAGTCAGCCATATTTTAGAAAAGATTGGCTGGCATACAATTGCTATTAAGTACAAGTGGATGCTAGTAGAATTACCTATATATCTGTTAGACATGTGTTTAAAGATCTTTCTCATGTGGAAGTATAGGAGGTTTCAAATCATTTTTATGGAAATAAAATATAATGGCCCTTACTTGGTTCTGTCGTTATTTACAAGAGTTTCAAAATTAATTTTTTCAAATATGACTTAACTGTGGTAATATAAAAGTTAAACTTTCCATATGATTAATATGACATTTTTAGCAATCAAATACCTGCTCTGTTTGTGATTAGACTATAATTTAGATATTTACATGTGTCCTTTCTTTTGTGAGAATTACAGAATTTATGTTTGGATAGCTAATCTGCACAGTGCAAATTAAAGAGTAGTATTCAAAAATGAGAAAGAAGGACTGCAACATTGCATAAGTTGTTTTTTTTTCTCATCAAAGCAATTTTTTTTTTTGTGGCATGAGACCTGGAAGTCCCTTTGCAGCAATTTTTCTTTGTATAGTTTAAGAAAAATCAATAGACTGTACCAATGAATATTAGTCTAATAAAATATATAGAATCATAGAATGTATTGGGTTGGAAGAGACCTCTAAAAGCCATCTAGTCCAACCCCCCTACAATAAGCCGAGACATCTCTAACTAGGTCAGGTTGCTCAGAGCCCTATCAAGCCTGACTTGAATGTCTCTAGGGATGGGACCTCCACCACCTCTCTGGACAACCTGTTCCAATGATCAACCACCCTCATATTAAAGAACTTCTTCCTAGTGTCTAACCCAAATCTACCCTGTTCTAGCTTAAAAGCATTCTCCCTTGTCCTGTCACTACAAACCCTTGAGAACAGATCTCACCCTGTCTTCTTATAGGCCCCTTTCAGGTATTCAAAGGTCCCCCAGAGCCTTCTCTTCTCCAGGCTGAATAACCCCTACTCTCTCAGCCTGTCTTCACAGGAGAGGTGCTCCAGCCCTCTAATAATTTTTGTGGCTCTCCTCTGGACACAGCCCAATAGGTCCATGTCCTTCTTGTGCTCAGGGCTCCAGAGCCAATATATGTGTGTATGTGTATGTGTAAGTAAACTTTTCCACTCTGGAAATTACAATAAATGTTATTGCCAGCAGTTATTATTCAGCAGCCTAAAGTATGAACTTCTCAAAAAATTACGCATGAACTCAGCTCTTCATTGTTTTTCTTAAAGCAGCTCATGATAGAATTTTAAATAACTAAAGGCAATTTTCTGAAAATACTGTCTGGGAGGTGAGGTAGAGTAAGGTCAGTGCACATATAACAAGTTAGCAGATATTTCCAGGTTTCTTTTCACAACATAATAACAGCATTTTATACCAGGCAGAATGCATTTTAATTGAACATCTTTCAAACTGCAGTACATGGAGTAGTTTGGATTAATGTTAGCAAATGTGGAGAGCTTAATGCTCAGTTTCAGAGCACGCAATAACTTTCTGTTTTATCGACATTCTAGACTGGAGCTTAAAGCATATTTGACATATTTACATACTCATACTACACTTACTGTGCAGATTCTGCAATGTCACTTTGGGGCTACATGGTGAGGAAACACAAAAACAAGTTAGTATTATGGTTGTTCAGAATCCCCAATATTTTTGCAATTGTCTTTATTTACAGATGGCTTCTAAGGCAGCAGTTTACACAATAACTAATCAAACTAATTTGTTACCTGCTCAGAATGTAATGATCTGATTAGAACATTTTAGTTGCAGGTCTGAATTTGCCATGTATAATCTAAATTGTAGAACCATTTGTAATCATTCATTTCTGCGTGCAGTTCAAGTTGGCAGATTTATGGATGAATACTATATAGAGAGAAAAAAAAAAGACTGAGGTTCAATGCTTGCACTTTTGGAGATATTCACTACAGCAGAAGTACTGAAACTGCAGATACCTGAATGGCAAGACGCTTATTGCACAGATGTACCCTATAGCTAAACCAGCTATATTTATTCTAGTTCATTTATAAAAGTGACAGCCTCTCTGTGTTGTCATTGGGTCCTCATTATTTTCTAAGGAAATTGGCTGTATCATGATCCATGTTGTACTTAGACCTTTTGCTCACCAGCTAGGGAATTTTATGGTTTATTTAAATAGTGCGTAAATGCCATCCTTTGATTTGTTTTCAGTGAGTGCATAGTGAAATGTATTATTGCTGTGCTTACAATTACTTAAAAGCACAAAGAAAAAACCACAAACATATATGTGTGTGTTTATTTATGGTTGGAGATATATATATATGTATATATATTTAGTGGAGAGTTTCAAGAAAAAAATTGAAAAGCCACAAGATTGGTATAGTATCTTACCTTCAATTAAAGGAATATGTTTGTTTGAATTGCAATAGGGAGGACTCCTTGATCCTGAGAAGTGCAGTGCACAGGAAAGAAATACGCTCTCTTGCCCTGTTAAACATATTCTGTTCAGAGGAAACAATGGCCCTGGACTGTTGTTTGTCTCCCTTTCACTCTGTCAGATAGCTTCCTACTTCCTTCTTTGTGTAAAGCGTGCAACAAGAATATGTCCCATGGACACCTTCTTACTGCTGATTGAAACATAAAGGTAGGCATAAGTGTGATTAGTGTTAGCATTTGAGTAGACAAAACTAATTCTCTAGTCGTCTCAGTAACTATGTCATTTTTATAGTATTAAACTTACCATGATATATCCTTGGTTTATTATGTGATTTAATATGAACACTTCTTGGAAGAATGAATGTGTTTAAAGTATTAATTGCAGAAGAACCAAATGCCTTTATTTCAGTCTACAACTCCTGCTTCTACTTCTTTCAACTATAAAATGTTAAGAGGAGAAAATGTTACTGTTAATCCTCTTCTGATTTCAAAATTTATGTGACAGTGAATGCAATTAATCCATTTTCTCATTACAGTTCCTGAGAAGATATGCATAGGCATGAACAAGTAATGGCTTTTACTTGATAAAATAATATTTTAAACTCAGTTTATAAATCTTTAAAATAATGATTCAGAATTTTAAAAAATCTATCAAGTTGCTTTAATTTTCGTGCCTCTGTAGCTTTACTGTTAATATAGCATTAGCTCTGTTAGATTAAAAAAGGTAAATGTAGATGTCTGATAAATCCATGTTTATTTTAATCACATCATGTTACATCAGACCAGAGTAACATAACGTGAAGTGACAAAACTGCAACTTAATCTGAAACTGTGCTATTTACTTACAGTCAGAAGTATGAACATTTGGAATGAATATCAAATTACTTGAAAGTTCATCATTACCTTCACTTCCTCTTCCTTCTTTTATTTTTTTCAAAGGTAAATAGAAGTGTGGTGGTTCTATTTGGAAAAAACTTTCATGGGAGAACCAAGGTCCTGGTTCAGCTAGGATAGGGTCAATTTGCACCAGAAGTTGGGAGGGAGCCATAGCTGGAATTGATAAACAAAGCAGTCAATAGGCTATTCAATACTATACTGATGTCATGCCCATGACACCAGGAGTGCTCAGTCTGACCCAGAGATTGTTGCGCTCCTCTCTGTTTCTGTTCTGTATGCTTTATATCACTTGTTTTGTACATTGTCTCCTCACTGTTATTGTTGTTACTGTTCTTTTTATTGTTCCTTTTGCATTGCTGTATGAAATTCTCCCTATCTTAATCCACGGGGTTTTGTATTTTTCTTTCTCTCCCCTTCCTGTCCAGGGGCAGAGGGGCAGTGGAAAGTGGCCACGTGATGCTCAGGTCCCAGCAGGGTCTAAACCACCACACCAAGTCTGGAGAAAAGAGGTTGCGCAGAAAAACAAGGGAAAATATAGGACACTACATTGTCATTTCTCAAAATCACTTTGCTCTGTATGCCGTAAAAGGCTTTCTAAAGATGATTATATTAAGAGCAGCTAAGCTTATCTTTTTGTTTTATACTTCTGGTGATTTTTAAACTTTATGGTTTGATAGCAATGGCCATCTGTGGCTTTCAAAGCCCATTAATTTTATTGGGGATATAAGTATGTACCAATGACTTATTGAACGTGACTGTAGCCCCCATTAGGAAGAAAGGATTTTCAGTTGTATTTAGACATCTAAAGAGGTGTCCTGATTAATTCCACCTTACTGAGGCAACTAAGTTTGCAACAGTTAGTTTGTTGAATCTATCATCAATGGAAAAAAACAGCAGTTCTCAGGTGCTGAGCTGTTCCAAGTCATGACCTGGGTTTGGCTCTTTTCCCAACAAGAAGTAATGGGGCTGAGACTGGTGAGACTTGTTACCTGGAGACCTTGGGTAAGTGCCTGGATTTAAGCAAATGAGTCCCAATCAGTCTGCAGCCTTTGGTGCTTAAACACTACTGAAAGAGTCTCAGACTTCAGTTGTCCAGCTGGGAAAACGCTGATGTATACGTACCAACACCAGAATCTTCCCATTCTTCCAGAATGGTTTGTAGCCACTTGCAACTCTTTCCTTCTTGTCTGTTCTTATCTTCATGTATCATTAAATCTGCAGTATAAGGAGAAACATAGGTAGGCATGTATCTATGTGTATTCTTTTCTATCCTCAACTGGTTGCAGTCAATAATGTTGACACTAAAGCGACAAAGAATTGTTTTGCTTGGTGCTAAGAAAGAGCAAAAACCTGAAACTAATGAATACCGTTTTACCAGACACAGTAAAGCTATATGACGTGACTATTCTGTGGTATATGAAATAATGTATACACCATACTGCTATTCTAGAGGTCATTTCTCAATGACAACAATTTGGTTTTCCAAGGAAAAATTTTATCCTGTGTGCCATGGCCTGGGCCTGTAACTAAAGCAGGCATAATGTTTGCTCTCTCAATTGTACTTTATAACAGATATAATACACAATATGTGTTTCACAGATAGAGTTATTTGTT
The DNA here is from genome assembly GCA_033124195.1 of Coracias cyanogaster. Taxonomy (NCBI): domain Eukaryota; kingdom Metazoa; phylum Chordata; class Aves; order Coraciiformes; family Coraciidae; genus Coracias; species Coracias cyanogaster. The sequence goes on along the minus strand of JAVSBS010009443.1, from coordinate 9,769 downwards.
TAGTAATGACATGTTCTTAATTCTAATGTGTAACACTTATAAAGGACACCCTTTACTTTCTAGGTAATTTTAAAAAAAAACTGGATTTCAGATCCTCAGCAGTTCTTTTGACTGCAGTGGGAGTTACAAAACTAAATTTTTGTGTATTGCTTTGAAAATTTAGGGGCAGATGTCACACAGCAGAGAATAAACAAAGCTGTCACTGGCCTAAGGAGATTTCATCCATGCTGTGGTGTTGATGACAAATTTAAATATCTGAAGAAACTGGCACAGTCCTTTATTTCTGACACTAATTTGACAAATTTGACTGTTTCACTTTTGTTCATCTGTACCCTTCCCTAATAAGTTTTTAATACACAGATATCACTCGTAACTCTTCTTTTCCCTCACTCATAATATTTACATGAGCAAGTATCAGAGAAATAAATATTTTCTCAGAGGCTTTTGATGACATTGCCTGTTAGGATTCATGCAGGCAGACTCCTTAACTCTTTTTCATTTATAAATATGGATTACTGTAGACTGACAAGGATTATTCTCCATCTATTCCAGGAGTCATGATCTCCCAGGATAATCTAGATGTTTCTTAGATTTCATTAACATCCTTTGTGACTTTTAAAGCAATAATTATCAAGGTTCGGGTCACTGCTTAAGGATTAATGAATAACTGGAAGTTACTCAAGCAGAAGGCATAGTTGAAAGCTGTTAGCTCCAAGTAATCACTGATTTTTTTTTCTTCAGATGTACTCATGGAGTCATTGAGACCACAAGAGTGCTGCTGCAGGAGAGCTCTCTAACTCAGATCTCAGTGTGGTTTTACAGCAAATCTACTGATCATCGCTGCTTTGCCAGGAGATGCAACCTAAGATCACAGTTCCTGAACTCATCTTGCTAATGGGAGCAGTCCCATTGAACCAGACTACATCTGGTCCATAGTAAACCCTCGAGAGAGAGATAAATTGCAAGCATCATCTCCTTAATGCCAACAATTGCGCCCTACAGATTCATTTATTTTGTGCCACTATACTTCCTCATACAAGTATAGCCTAAAAGATTCTAAACATTTTAGGGCATTTAGAATTGCAGGCAGGCATCTTGGTAGTTATTTCAATATTAATTTTTGTGTGTCCTTATTTGTAATCATTTTTACAGAGATAAGCAAAGTACTACAGCTATTCTGTAATCACTTTTCAACTTGGCACAAATGTTGTTAGTTTGGTAGACTGACTTCAAACTAATTGAAATATAACTCACTTAAAACATGAAATTACCAAACTGCAAATTATGTAAATTATCATTTTAATGCTAAAGGGTTTTTTTTTTTCTGTTTTATAAATGAATGAACTTATGGTATTTATTTCCCTAACTGACTCCTATCACCTTGATCACCTTGATGTGTTTAGTGCCAGCCATGCTAATCACAAGACACATTCTGATACAAGTTCTCAAAAATTACAGCTCTAAAGACAAAAAAAACCCCACAAACCACTTACCCAATAGCCCTCTGGTTGTCAGAGGTTATATTTTAATTACCTCAAAGCTATTTAGCCACTTGTGAATATCATGTTGGATGACTAAGTGAGAGAAGTGGGAGAAACTACATCAAATTTTGCAAAATACCAAGCTAGAAGACAGAAGATCTAACTTTATAGATCTGGGCCTTGTTGTCAACTGGCATTACCTGGTTCACAAGATGTCGGAACGTTAAAGAACAACCACACTGCAATTCTTTACTTTGATAAATGTACTCATATATCATGTAACAGTCAAATAGAGAAGCTAGGTCACAAAGAATATTAATGGATGGATCTCTTTTGAGTATGATTCAATGACAAAAGAGGAAAAGAAAACCACATAAGCAAAATCTTTCTTTGTAAATACAAAAAAAGTGCCATTAGGCCATTCATCACCAAGTAGCAATATTCTTTATATATTGTCCTTTATTGTGTTACTCAAACTTTCCTTTTTTAATATAGAATTGTGTCTATTAATCTTAACCAGTTAAAATAGTGCCAGACAAATAAGCTCAGTATATGCCAGATCCCTTCTTACTTAATTACTATAGGTAACATTTTGAAATGTCTAAGTTACTTAGGAACCATTTGAATCATGGCCCCTGCTTTTAAGACTTTGGCAAATTTCACCCTGCTATATAAACTTATTTCTGAAATGAAGAACTAGAAGTCTAGATTCTTTCATACAAAAAAAAAAATGCACTGGCAACACAAAAGGTCTGCATTATGATTATCTGTCACTAGCAAAGGAGAATAGAATTGTAAATCAATGGACCAAAACAAATCGATAGAGAAGGAGGTCTAAATGACAGATAAAATCATGACAAGATTTAAATCCTTAAAAAATGGAGAAACAAAACCACATATACACACACACACAAAAAAGAGCGTGAAAAGAATCACACTGTACTGAAAGATTATTTAATTTCATGAATTTGGTGGAAATCATATGATATGTAAAAAAAAAAAGAAAATAAACCCATTGTAGAAAAAAACCTCACAAGTTCAACCCTGGATCCACAATATGATAGAACTGTGTAAAACTTGTATTGATCATGTTGGGACAAATACACAAAAAAGAGAATGGGACAGGGAACAATGAAAACACAATTGACACTAACAAGGATGTTGATAAACACACATGACAAAGGACACTGAAGGAGACTGTGGCTCAGCTACAGCACTACCAATTACAAGCTTCTATGAAACGACTTCTGTGCTTGTAGAAGCATAACCAAGATCAGAACCTAGCCTATGACAAGTATGCTCAGATTTGAAAATGCTAAAAAATGTCGCCTTGTAAGCAAAATTACTTGGATTCCCCAATCACAGAAGCAAATGATTACGATAAATTAAACTGTTGCTTTCCAATGATTGATAAATTTAGACCAATTGCATTATCTTACTTTAAAATGTGAGTTGGGGCACAGTGATGCAGTTTAAAGGACTACTGCTCTAAATCTGCACAGTACAATCTCCTTCCTGCAGAGTAAAGGTCAAGGCCAAACATTATTTCCTGCTCAGTCTGTAATCTGTTTCCTGTAGTTGAATGATCACAGATCCTACAAAGTATTTATCCCTTCAGATTAAATCTAGGTAAAGAGGATTTGTTAGGGCCACCTTGCACATCAAAGAATAATGAAAAGTAATAAGTTATTCTGAGAATAATATAACATAGGTTTCTAGAATGAAACAACCTGTTTGTAAACAATTGCAACTGCAAATCTCACATATATCAGTTCCATATCTAGCTTTTTTCCCCCCCTCCTTTTTTTACTTAACAATGGATCAGGAAGACAAAATCAGAAACATGGATAAATATTATTAATATTACATCTCTGTCATTACTTATAGTCTAAAAGTTGATATAAGTTTTTATTTCAGTAAAATATCATCTTTTTTCACTTCAACTCTGTCTCTAGAGGACGGCAAACTTAAAAGACCTCCAGCCAGTAGACCACTAGAAAGAGGCTAACGGCTAGGAGAACTCATCTTCCTTACAGGTGAAAGCTATTTGTTCTCCCAAAACACTAAAGGCTTTAAAGGCCTTGTAGAAAAACTCTTAACAACAAGGTGGGTAATGGAGTGCATTGCAAAAGCTTATATTCTCTGTTGATTTTTAACCCACTTTGGTGATGGTCCAGAAGGAAGATAAACTTTAAAAACCCCTGTTCTAGTATTACTTTATTTTATACGTCTATGCACTTTTTGTAAAATCTAGAACTTTATTTGAGATCTTTTATTTCTTTCATATTTTTTAACTGCAATTTCTTAGCAATTACAATTATAGGTCTATATTTGGTCTAGATGACAGGTTTTTATGTAATAGACTGTAGTTATTTCTTGCTACTGCAACATGAGAAAAGCAAATTTTCTGAAGTGATAATGTAAATGAAAGATAATAGAATGTACATATTTGTTGTGATATTTACTTATTGAATGCATTGAATACAGTCCATGATAATGTTTGTATTTCTTCTTCCTCTAGAATTTTTTTTTTTATTCCTCTTAAAAAGGACTTATAGCATTTCTTACATTTGCTCAATTTTACTAAAGAATTAATTGGTTTCCCTGAAGAAAGAGAAAGAAAGGAAAAAAGGGAAGGGTCTACCTAAAAAAAAGCTTTAGCTTGATGAAAACTAAAGAGAATCTTGCTTCATTTTTATCAGTTCCCCCTGATGTCCATGTTTGTATTTTTGTGCTCCCTTTTCTCTTTCCATAGCAGATTAGTGTTATACAACTTCAGGACATTAAGAGTGGTACACAAAAGATCCTGAAAAATAAACTCAAGTGTGTGATACGAGTTTTTTTTAATTTGGTATGTCACTTCCACTCTTTCACCCAAAGATCTCCTTAGTTGCCTAAAGTTTTGCTCATCTTCATATTCAAAATATTCATCTAGTTGACAAAGCATTGGTCCTGTGTGAGAGCATTTGGTACTCACAAGTTGGATGTCATTGTGCATAAGTTCCCTGAGCAGCCCACTGTGATAATGCATACTTCTCTGTGGATACCTGCTTTTTCTGTATATCAACTCCCACTTTACTTTCTCACACAGCCTTGGACTCAAAATTTGCCTTCTTTACCTACACTAATTGTTTTGTAATATTTTGCTGAAGAGAAGGGATATCCCATCATGAATTCACCTGAAAAATGATTTGGGAGTACATGGTTCCACCTTTTTCATAAGGATCTAGCAAGTGCAGTGGAGCTGTAGCTTCCATTCAAACTGTGATAGAAGGCAGCCCAAAACCACACTACCTAGGGGAGTAAGCCTGTAATGGGTATCCTTGGATGGAGTGGGCCACTGTTCAGGCAGGAGTTTAAAATTAATGGTGCCAAAATCAAAGCAAGCGCAAGGGATACTCCTTTGTGTACCTTGAAGGGCAGAGAACTCACCGCAGGGCTAAGACACCTTGGTCCTTATTTCCATTCCCTTGAAATTATTTCAGAATTCTATGAGAGAGTAATGGACAGAAAATAGAAGGAAGGGCTAGAAAACTTGCTTTTTACATTCAACTTTGCTGAAAGGCAGAAAAGGGTAGTCTGTCTCATCAAGTTTCCTACTGGAAATAAAGTTCTTTCCCACTTTGCCTCCAGGCCTCTCCAGATGCTAATACAGTATATTCCTGAAGGAAAGCCTTTCTGAAGGAATGATTTTTCTTTAGTCTATAACTTTGATCTCTGGAAAGTGGGGACAGTGTTTTGGAGATTCGAAAGCTTAAGGTTCCTAGGAGATCTGTTCATAACTAGGGTGTCAAGAAAAAATAAAGCAGACATTTGTGAACCTGTAACAATGCTGCTGTGAAAAATAAACTGCTCCTATAAGCTTGGTATCTATTTATAATGCACTGTATTTAATTTATCTAAGCATCTCCCTATCAATTTAATTACAATATGGTGATTAACTTTGTTGGCATAATATTAGAGTAACTTTAGAGACATTTTCTGGAGGGGAAAGTGACTTTCAAGTGAGTACAATCCATTTTATTATCAGATGTGTTTCCAAACCTAATGAGTCATAATTATTTGTAGCAAAGAAGAGGTAAGGAGGTGGTTATTTCAATATAACTTGTGATTCCCAAGAATAAATTAAATGGTTAAGTTAAACATCAGGACTGAAATAGATGCCCATATATGTCTAGTTTTTCTCTTCCATTTTTGTCAATATTTCATTCATTTAGCACAAGATTTTTTTTTCTTTTTTCCTGAGTCATTATCCTAACGTTTGACTTTAAGAGGTAACACTCACCTAACACTAAACTAAAACTGAATGCTGTGAACAAATGGTGTTTGTCAGGTAGTTGTCTGAATAACCATGTAAAAATCTCAGCTACCTCTTTGATGAGTACTGCATGTAAATAGTTTAACATAGCCCCAATCCTTGAAACTATGAAGATCTATGAAAAAGAGAAAACTTAGGCTGGTTGAAAGACAAGCTAAGGGCAATATTATTGCATTCCTAAAGGCATAATATGGCACTGATGAACCTTAAACATACTAGTAAGCAGTGAAAGCCTCCATATCCTTTAGAGAGCTCTTGCAGGTATGTGTTAGTTTCTTTGAACGGAAGAAACATGTTTCAGCTATTCTGACACTACACAGATATGTCAAGTACACTGAGGAATCATCAAGTACTAAAAATAAAAATGTTGTTATTTAGAAGTATGTTCCAAAATCCATCAGCGTAAAACTAATATGGAAAGACATTTTTTTTTCTCCAATATATACAAAATAATTTAAAAAAAGATACCCAGGAATTACCTAATGAAATGAAGACTAAATACAGCTCAGGAAGAGTAATCAAATTTCAGATACATTTCTTTCACGTTATTCACAGAGGTCATTTAGGTCATTTGCTTAAGACACACCTAGTTATATGAATTCCAAGAATTCCTCCGAAGGAGGAGAGAGAAACAACTTCTACTAGTATTACTAGTGATAATCACTGGCAGAAATTAGCCTTTGTATTTTGAAAAAACTCTTCCTATTGTATTATCCAAGAAAAAAGTTTCTATTGTATTATATAGCTTTTTTTTTTTTAACCACAGAAATCAATAGTAAAATAGAACAGAAATGACAAAGGCCCTATTCCATGTCTTAAAAATAATGATCTCTGAACACAAATGCTTTTCTTGTTGCTTAATTCTATCCCTGTCCCTTGTTTCACGGCTGTAATATGTACAAATATGTACAAATATACCTTAATTTATTATCTTTCTGCACTGTGTGATTGCTGTGCTCCCTTGCCATCTCACAGAAGGAAAGCTATACCTTAATGTAATTCTTCCATTACATTATTTACTGCCAAATAAATTTTCACAGCCTATAATTAAATAGCCCTGCAGTGCCATTCGAATAGCTTTTGCGAGCTTCATGGAGCTGGAACAAAATAAAAAAGTAGAAATTATGATTTAAACTACCCGAATATGCTGTCTTTGAATATGATCAGTAGTATACGTATAAGAGTATAAGAACAGAGCAGCCCTTTTCCTCTTATATATGCAATCCAATAGGATTGGTGCATATTTCAACATTCAGCCAACCTTAAACTTTGCATATACACACTAATAATGAAGTAAAATGATGAGTAAACTTGGCTTTACATCTAAGTGTGTCCTCATAAGGCTAACTTTTATTCTGGAGTAAGATGCAGTGAAAAAAAAAACAGTTGAACTGTGAAAATACAACATAGCTCCTGCAAATGCATTTTTATTTACTTTAAGGTTAGTTCTTCACAGGAAAATAGTCTTAAGCATGTACTTTTAGATATCACTAAACCAGTATTTCATGATCCAGAAATAATACTAAGTGCTACTATATAATATTTACTTCTGTGACTGAAATACTTTATACCAAATAAATGTGATCAATACATGTATGGTATATATAAATTCTAAGCTCCAGTATGCTTGCTTCTGTGCACCTATTAGGGAGGAAAATGGCAAATGCAGTGCCATTGAAAATTGTACTGATTGTACCCAAATGTTTCACAGAACAAGAAAATTTTCTATTTGGGAATGAAATTAGCCAATATTAGGTCTTAGAACAGCACTACATTTTAACTTTTAGTTGCTATATATTATAATATGATAAATGGCAAATTAAAATGAAATATTAGCTATTCAAGATAGTTTTCATTTCAATTTCATTTTCTGGAAAATTCTGAATCTTTTGAAGTTCATTCCAAAACAAATTAAAAGTAAACATCAAATGTCAAATCTTCTGTTAAATGGAACTTCCACTCTAACTTTCTATGATAAGTTAACAGGAAAAAGAATAGCAAAGACTGAAGAACTACTTATAGAACTGCAGGGATCAATACATACGGAGAATATTTTAACCAGGAATGTCTGTGAGTAGATGTTCTAAAATACCATAGACATAAAATTTTAATTGCTCCTGAAAGTTATCAACGGAATATTTATTTTATTGAAGAAAAGTGTATGTTCAAATGCATAATTCACTCATTTAATTGCCTGTATTTCCCTTTAGACATATATTTATTTAGAATATTTTTACTGTCTCAGGAAATATATCACTGATCCTATGCTTATTGCTTTCTAGTATGATATCCTGCTTTTGGTATAGTCTCCTGAGGGGACAAGAAAGATGGCTTTGATGTCAGCTTCAGTGATTCTGCACTATCAAAGGCAAGCAAAATTAAGGACAACAGTGAAAGAAGCTGCAACACACAGTTCTAAGGAACTGAATTTCACATTCTCTAAGCACATGCCTTACAGGACTGCCTTTCTGAATACCACTGCTAGTTAAAAAAAAACTTGATAGTTTATTTCTTTTATGTAGCAAGAAATATAACCTTTTATGCTGTCTCTGTTGCTAATGGGTAGCCTTTGAGCAACTGAGAGTCTAAAGGGAGATACTCACAATTTGTGATTTACAATCTAACTAGATGAAATGATCAGAAGAGTGCTTACTAGGATTTATAGAATTTCAAAAAATTACCTGGTGAGTTCACATCTTTTTAAGTTGCAAAACTGTCTAAGCTTTTGCCCTAGAATTGAACTAAATGGAATCAAAGAGTTGCAACGTATGAAAACATTATAGATTTCTTTTTTGCTATAAGCAGAAAATGGTATCACAGATGTTTCAATAAAACAAACAAACAAACAAACAAAATAAACCACTAAACAATAACTGGTTTAAAAGACAAAACAAATCCAAAAAACCCACCAAAATCAGTATAAAAGGGTGAGTGAAGACTTAATTTCAAATACTGTCAAAAGTTTAAAAAAAAGGTCAAAAGTTTGAATCAATATTTATACTTATGGGAAAAAATAACAACCTAAATGTTAGATGTTGCAAAAACCATAGTAGTTCACACAAGGCAAGCTAAATACTGTGCAGTTCCATATCTATTAGAGTTCTCTAATGTGAATGAGAAGTTTTAACCTGTGGCAGAGAGTCGAGCGTGTGATACCGTGCTTAAAAACAAGTTACTTACACAGACCGTAGTTTAAAATATATAGCATATATAAGCACAGCTCAAAACAAAGGAGTGGTTTCAAGCAACATCGAAATCTGAAAATTAACCATAGTGTGGACATGTTTAGCCAGGTTCCTGACTTCTACAGTCAAACAAATTCTATGTACACTTTTCGGCACACACTGTTGTTTTACACACTTGTGATGTAGTTCCTCTTGGTCTTAATTTGCTTCCAGTAAAAACTATAAGCAAAAGTTCATTTGGCTGATGTAGTTGCCAAAGTTGAGAAGTCCTGGCAGTCACATGAAGTCCCAGGAGACTGGAAGAAGGGAAATATTACACTCATTTCTAAAAAAGGGATAGAAAGGAAGACCCCACCTCTGTGCCTGGCAAGATCATGGAACAGATCCTCTGAGAAGTTCTGATAAGCCACATGGAGGACAAGGAGGTAATTCAAGACAGCCAGAGTAGCTTCACTAAGGGCAAGTCCTGCTTACCAACCTAGTGGCCTTCTACAATGGAGTGATTGCATTACTGGACAAGGGAAGAGCTACACATGTCATCTATCTGAATTTCTGTAAGGCCTTTGACACAGTCCCCCACAACATGCTTCCCTATAAATTGGAAAGATATGGATTCAATGGGTGGACTGTTTGATGGATAAGGAATTGGCTGGGTGGTCGCATCCACAGGGTAGTGGTCAATGGATTGATGTCCAGATGGTGATAGGTGTCTGTGGTGAACGGAGATTTATGTCTCACTGAGGCAGTGAACTCCTTTCCCAGTAATGCTTTGCGGCTCCCATGAG
>JAVSBS010009442.1:0-39773 GCA_033124195.1 Coracias cyanogaster | reverse complement strand
CAGTGATCATGTTTGAAGAGCCATTTATGTTAATCATAAGTTTACTCCTGGTCTAAGCTTCAGTCAGGATAGATCTGAACAACAGGAATTTGTAGTGAAGCATTTTCAATGTGTGTAATAATTCATGCTTATAAAAACACAAGTTTTGGCTCCCACATGTAAATTAATGTTTTATTTGTTGCTGATACGTGATTTCTAGAAATTGTTTTCTTCCAATCAAGGATTGTAGCATGCTATTGAAATACTAGTTAAATTTTTTTAAGTCACTTAAAAACTTTGGCAATATAACTGAAATTTATTTGCAAAACTGCGTGACTGAGGGATAGACATTCAATATAAAAGTGATGACACTTAAAAGAATTAAGTCATGTAGAATGACAGTAAAGATTGAGTTGCAATGTGTACTTTATTGATATGTTGTTGTGATATGTCATTTTAAAAAACATTTCTTCAAGATAAGTTTGTGATATTCCTGCAGTGTTTAATAATTTCTGATTATTGCTTTTCTGTCTGTATTCACTTTCTTTTTCAGGTGAAGTTTTTGTGTTGAATGATGGTGGAGAAGTTGACTTAGATTTGGGAAATTATGAGAGATTTTTGGACATCAATCTCTATAAAGATAACAACATCACCACTGGAAAGATATATCAGCATGTCATTAATAAAGAAAGACATGGTGATTACCTGGGAAAAACTGTTCAAGGTGAAATTTTTAAATCTGTGCTATACTAGTTCCTCCAGTCTTCAGAAAGGAGTCATCAGCTAGATCAAGCTGTTCACTGCTGCATCACTTACTTTCTTCTTCCCAAGAGATCTGGGCATATTCCTGTAATGTTTGGCTTCTGGGTTCAAAGAAGGGAGGAACAGAAAAAGGAGCTAATAGTTTCCTTTTGACTTTCTGCTCATTTTTCCCCTTTTGCATACAAAAACTGGTTTATGGTCCTAGAGTAAGATACTCTTGCCACCTTTGGTTTTGTCTTGTAGTTGTTCCGCACATCACTGATGCAGTTCAGGAATGGGTAATGAATCAGGCAAAAGTTCCAGTGGATGATGACAGAAAAGAGCCACAAATCTGTGTCATTGAGGCAAGTATGGAACCTTATAGGATTTATATCCACAGTGAGCACAAAGAACTAGCTTGCTTTCTCCTTGCTACTTATTGTAATATATATACTTTGGTTTGTTCTGAAAATGATAGGCATGGTCCCTACTGCTTCTGTTTACTTGACTGAATCCCTTCTAGAATACTGCTGAAGCTGAGGTGCTGGAGAGTTTATTAATTTATAAAATTAAAGCAGCCAATTACTGTAATATGAAGTATGTATTCCAAGATACAGACATTGAAGTTTTATACTGTTAACAGTATTGAGAAAACTTGTGTAATAGCTGAAATCTCAGGAGACTCTAACATCCTAGCTGACCCTACGACTTCAAGCGTCCATCTTGTTGCTCGTGGTCATGTTTCAAGGAATATATTTAAACACTGTATAAATTAGTTTCCTGCTTTCTGGTGTTATTTTTAAGATCTTTTCAGGTGACTTTGTTAATCACTTAACCTGCTGCACAACGGAAACAATGAGTTTTACCCACCCTTAGTAGGACATTGAGACAATAGGAGGTAATGCAGCCAGTAATTGCTAGTATTATTATTACAGTGGAAAATGCAGAAAAAGATTATACCTGAGAATTTGACAGAAGAAAGTAATAGATTTAATGCCAGAAGTGACCACCGTAATCGAGTCTTGATAAACTTTGTGGCCTAGGCCACAGAATTGCTCAGTACTTCTTATGCAGAAGAATCTGCTTTGATTAAAGTGTATTTGTTGGTATAGCTACAGGTATTTTTAATGATGTGCACAGTGAGAGTCAAACATTTCATTTAAAACAGATGTGAAAACAGTAAATACAGAAGTTGCAAAGAACATTAATAAGCTTAATTTTCAGGTTCCTCCATGTAAGGGTGTTTATTGTTGTTGTTGTTTTAGCTCCAGCCTGGTAAAGATGCTTTTCTTCAGGACTTCAAGGGTAATTGTAATGTTTTTCCATAGCAAAATCCTGAAGGAGTTAGATTGAGTATCTGTGTCACATAAAATGCAGTTGCCAGAAGATTTTCTGGTATTGGGTGAACACAGATATACAGTTCTGTCAAAAGCCACTTGGTGGCACACAGATAATTCTGAAATACAGCTGCTTCCTAAGTAGTTGGATGTGCTGAAGGCTGCTTTGTTCAGTGCTTAATCTGCTACAGCTCTTTGTGTCTTTGAAAGACATCTGATTTCTGTCTTTATAGACAAGTTTTATCATAGACTCAGTCTTGGATTTTGATTTGGTAATTAATATTTGAAGCCTTTTATAATCTCACAATATTATTTAATGTTGTCCGTATGGCGTTTATTCATGTTGGAAAGCTATGATAACATTGCTAAATGACTGTATCTTGTTGGTCACAAGTGTTCATTAATCTGAGAGACAGGAAAATTAAGTTTCTCCTGTACAAAAACCTTCACATCAGTTTGACTATTGATTACTTGTTCACCACTTTGAAGGCAGTATGAAAGCATGTATTTTTTCAGCAGCATGCCACATCTTCCCATGGGAAGCTTATGTGTTTGATGTAAAGCGAATATAACAAAATTTGAAAATGGTTTTGCGTTTTCCACAGGAAACAAATTGTGCAGAATAGATGAGGGCTCTTTGCAGAGTATGCCTGCAAATTTCAGTTGTCAGGGTTTTTTAAAGATAATTTCAGAAAATTTGTTGAGTACGTAAGAGGTAGACTTTTTTTGTAAAAAATTTTGGTTTTGCTTTCTGCCAGTCTGACATAGCCAAGTTTTCTTTTTCAGTTGGGTGGAACCATTGGAGATATTGAAGGAATGCCATTTGTTGAAGCATTTAGACAGTTTCAGTTCAAAGCAAAAAGAGAGAACTTCTGCAATATCCATGTTAGTCTAGTACCACAGGTGAGTTATTAAAACTGATGAAATAGATTTCACTCTGTATTGGGCTTTGTATTTGTTTACTTTTCCCATTTACCCTTTCCTATTGGAGGGTTTTAGAGGCAGAGATAGGAAACCCAGCTACATTGGGGTAAATAAATAATTATTGGTGTAATAATCTGTTTTAATGTTTTAAATTACCAAAACCCCACCTTTATCAACACCAATTTATCTAGAAGCCTAAATAAAGCTGTGCTTTGCACTGGAAGGTGCTGGTACATTATGAACCCAGTAAGAAACGCACTCAGACTCTCTTAAGTATCACTTAAAATTCTATTTGTTAGAGCTAACACTATAAGGAGAGAACTGTATAAATGACCTTACATCCCTATAGGTGGTGGGAGCCCCTGGTGGTGTAGCATTGAATGGCCCTGATGTGCAACGTGCTGGGCAGGCCACATCCGTAGAAGAGATTCTCCCCTTTCCGTCATTTGAGCTAATAGATAATTTTCTTCCAAGGAAACAACTGTTCTTGCCACATCCCTAGATAAAGGCCAGGCCACACAGGTGGTGTAGTGGCCAGTGTTGAGTGGGAGCTGCCTGCAGGCTCCTCTCCTAGAATGAGCTGACTGAGTGTGTCCTGTGGTCAAGGGGTTTGTGCAGCCCAGGCCTGGGCCTCCTTTGGTGAACTCTGATGTGGATCACTAATTCCTCGATGTGCAGTGGTCTTCCAGGCAAGACCGCTACAACTTCTTGTACCAATTTTTCTATTTGAACTCTACATTTTGCTTTGTAGAGAGGTTTTCGTATTATTTTAAGAGGGAGATTTTGGTAAGAAAAGTTTGTAATGGTGATATGATTGCTGCAGCTATGGATCAGGAGATTGATCAGCAATTGGTAGGGTTGATTCTGTGTATATGAGAAGAGAATAATTTACTACATCTGATTATTTCCAAGCACAGTCATTGAAAGCATTGTGTTGGACATTCTCCATTTATTAACAAAATCCAACTTTTGGAATATTCTTATTCTTATAACTGAGTCAATTATATTGAAAACTTTTCTCTGAAAGAAAAAGGAAAATAAACCCGGGATCATGTTGTTTCTTCGCAGAATTTCTTATATATGTAATAACAGTAGTGCCTTTTCTGTTTCCAGCATATTATAGCTCTGTTTGGATATGTTTACTTCCTGAAATGACTTTTCTCTTTTAACCTGTAACTGTTCTGTTAGTAGATGTTAGTTATTATTTCAGCTTTCAAAATATATCTTTCCAGCCTAATGCCACTGGTGAACAGAAGACAAAACCAACACAGAACAGCGTTCGAGCACTGAGGGGTCTGGGTTTGTCTCCAGATTTGGTGAGTCAATAAGTACAGATCTTTATTTATAGGTCATCTAGAAGTGTCCTTGCATAGCCTGTGTTCAAACAATAACGCTTCATCTCCCATGAGAGACAAGAATTTTGGAAGAAGTGCAGAATATATGGTGCGGTGCTTCACTAAAGCTACAGTAAATCAAATTACCCAAATTCACTCTAAGTTAACTTAATTCAACTAACTTCTTGCAATATCTTGCGACAGTAGCTATGTTCTGCTTCTAAAGGGATCTTTGTAGAAAAAATAATTATACACAGCTAAAAATAATCTAAAGTCTCCGTTCATTTTGTGGGAAGACCTAGGATGCTTCTGGCTTCTAACATTCTCTGACAAATGTCTTGTTATGCTTGATTAAGAAGAAGCAATCCTACCCTGAAGTACAGCTTTTTGAAATATTCCTGTTTGGAAATACAAAATGTGTGAATGAATCTTCAAAGTAAGGTTCCTCAATTTCTTTCACAGAATCATAGAATAGTTTGGGTTGGAAGGGACCTTTAAAGGTCATGTAGTCAAATCTCCCTGCAGTGAGCAGGGACATTTTTAACCAGATCAGGTTGCTCAGAGCCCCGTCCAACCTGACTTGGAATGTTTCCAGGGATGAGGTATCTACCACCCCTCCGGGTAACCTGTTCCAGTCTTTCACCACTCTCACTGTAAAAAAAATTCTTCCTTATCTAGTCTAAATCTACCCTCTTTTAGTTTTTAAAACCATTACCCTTTGTCCTGTTGCAACAGGCCCTGCTGAAAAGTTTATCCCTGTCTTTCTCATAGGTCCCCTTTAAGTATTGAAAGGCCACAGTAAGGTCTCCCCAGAGCCTTCTCCAGGCTGAACAACCCCAACTCTCTCAGACTTTCTTCAGAGGAGAGGTGCCCCAGCCCTCTGATGACTTTTGTGGCCCTCCTCTGGACCTGCTCCGATAGGTCCATGTCTTTCCTGTGCTGAGGACTCCAGAGCTGGACACAGTACTCCACGTGGGGTCTACCTAGAGCAAAGTAGAGGGGCACGGCCACCCACCTCAACCTGCTGGCCACACTTGTACAGCCCAGGATACAATTGACTTTCTAGGCTGTTTGACTGCATGTTCCCGGCTCATGTCCATCTTTTAATCTACCAGAACCCCCCAGTCCTCCTCTGCAGGGCTGCTCCCAGTCCCTTTTTGCACCACATACTATACTGAACCTAAACCCAGCAAGTTTCACCTCATGCCAATTGGCAAATGATGAGAAATGCTCAACTCCTTCCATTCTTTCTCCCCACTGCTCTAGTAGTGGGTGTGTTCTTATTCCCTGGATGCAGTGTTTCCCTCCCTGGCACTTTTCTTTGGGAGCAGAGAGGAAACATAAGTATATTGCAGCTCCCTGTTATGATACCTCTCTGCCATTGATACTAATCTGCTTGCTCAAGTGTTGATAGCCATGAAGCCGGGGCAGCACAACTTCAAATGCCAGCGCAATCCCAGTTCAAACTTATGCTCATATCTTCCTGAGCTGCAGCTGGTGCAGCTGAAGTCACATGCTGTTCCTAGGTCTGCTTTAGGAACAGAAAGGGACAATTTTGCTCCTTTCATGTGAGGCTGATTGTTAAGTCAAAGAATATTTTCCTTTCTTAATTCTGGAAGTTGTTGAGCACTTTCCATTCCCATAAAGTCCACTGGGAGAGAAAGCTTCCTAGCCCTTTTCAGAAATGAAAGAGAGAATAGTCACTACTTCTATATAATATTTATATCCTCAAAAAGGAAAAAATATTCTTAAAAAGGATAGTCACACAACTAAATGTTGTGTTGTGCTTCTGATCTTTTTTTTAACTCTTGCATTTTACATTCATCAAAAAGCATGTTTGTAAGTACAAAACTAATGGCTTTAAAATAGGATATGTGAAGGATGTTTTGGGTAGCTTCAAATTGTTGTGACCTGGTAACTGTAATCAGTTTATGGAGGAAAAGACTATTCATGCAATCCTGCTCTATATTCCAAGCTTCAGGGCCTACATTTCAAAATCTCTCTTGAGGTGCTAATTGCATATGGAAGGTTGCATATGAGTTCTGAAGGCCCTTAAGATAATTGCCAGTGCCTGCCTTTTTTGTTTGTTTGTTTCTCCCCAAATTAATTTTTAAAAGCCTGTTAAGTGTATGTTGGTGTGTGTGTGTAGTAAAAGGAAAACAGACTAATCTAGCCACTTTCTCACATCTTGACTTCTTGCCTGGGGGAATTCTGGAACTGCCAGAAGTGCAGTACCTTTTGTTTGGTTGGTTGGTTGTTTTTTGTTTTTGTTTTTTAACTCCTGCTGTTGACCACTAAAGCATAATCTCTTAATTACACTCTGAGTGCAGCCTCTTGGCGCTGTTGTAAAGTTGCTTGGGCACTTCTTCAAGAAAATCTTCAAATGGTTGCTCTCTTGGGCAGGGACTGAAGGCCAAGACAGCACATGGGGAAGCTCCTAGAAGAGCAGTCAGGAGGACTTCCTTCATAAGCTGTGCTGCCAGGCTGCCTGATCAAAACTTGGCCAGACCTGTTCTTAATACCTGCTGCCTCACCGTCTGCTCCCAGGCTTCCCTGAGGTGGGCTGCTGGCCCAGTCTCAGCTGAGTATGTACAGGAGCCCCTCTGTTCTCTGTGGAGTGTTCTAAGCACTTTATGGAAACACTCTATCTGCAGATTTAATGGACTCTGTTGCAACATGTTGAAAACCAATTATACGCTTGTTAGTGCTGCCCTATTCAATTGAATTGTTCCTTGTCTTCTTTGTGTTGTTTCTTTGAGATGTGTCTCCACCACTGTTACTGTAGTTTTGTATTTTCACACTAATGCTGATGTTTTTGATTTCTGTGACTGCATTAACTTTAAATTTATCTCAGCAAGATGGAGGATAGATATCAAAGTGAATTTAGTCTTGTGCTCATACTGTCAAGGTTTATGAATTAGGTCTTCAAAGAGTACCCAATTTAAAGTGTAAGTTGTGCTTAATTGAATAGAACATACCAATTGTTTAATAATTCTTTTTTTTTTTACTATTAGAATGTGCACTTATTTTCCCTTATACTTGGCATTTATTTCTACTTCTAGAATTTCTTGCAAGGCTAGGGGAAGTTAACGAGAATTCATCAGTATCAGTGTAGCTAAGCTGCATTCTAGCAAAGTGATCAAAAATCAGCTACAAGTTTCTGAACAAAAATGGGTTTAATGCATTAAATAGCTGCGTTTGATAGAAAGATGGGGAAAATAATATTTAACAGGCTCATCCTACTTTCTGATACACTTTCAGGATTCAAAATAACTTAAGGTAGCAGACTGAGTAATCAGCAGGCACATTGATAGAACAGTTCTGCATTTTGAGCTAGTTGCCTGAAGTTACATAATGCAAAAAAGCCCCTTCCAGGAAATACCAAAAAACATGTGTATTTTCTTTATTGGTAAAGATTATCAATATTTTCTAAAATTCCCAAGTTTTACATGTATCAGTAAAATAATAGCAGAATAATTGCACTAGGAAAAATCCCACAAAGTTATGAAAGAGTTTTTCTCATCTTCAGCCTCCTTCTTTTTATCATGACTTGCAAATAAAGAATTATGAGAAGCTACTGAAATACTAAAATGCTAGAAAACATGCCTGCAATCTAAGTGTTATTGCTCTAAACTTAGCTGATAAGATCGCAATATTAATTTTGATTCATCATATTACTCACACTTGTAGAGCTGCTAGACTTTAGATTGAGCGAGTATTATATGCCAAAGAAAGACTAATAAAAATGGGTCAGGATGGGCTGAATTACTTCTGTCTTGCTAGCAGGTATTGGTGAGTCATTACATATTTTAGAACTTCAAAAAAGGGGAAGAGGGAAAAAAGGGCACATTTTTTTGTGCTTCCAAAGGAGATTAATTTCTCCATAAACAGTACTGAGGATCTTCTACTGGTTTGCCTAGTAAATATTTCAGATTTCTCCTCCTCTTACGATAGATTGTCTGCAGAAGTGCAAAACCTATAGAAATGGCAGTGAAGGAAAAGATTTCGATGTTTTGCCATGTGGAACCTGAGCAGGTCAGTACTTCAACTAAATGATCCTTGAATGAATTATACACATTAATTACATAATTTAATTCACTGACAAAATTGTTTTAAAGGAGACTTATTGCAACCTAATTGGGTCTGTTTTGTTAAGTTTCATTTGTGGTCTTTATTTCCCAGTTAATATTCTTCAAGTTTGTGAGAGAGGGAGAAAGAATCATTAGCAACCATGACTGCTTGTGGGGCCAGATGTTTTAAAACTGGTGCATTCATAGGCTTGACAAGTTATTTTTGCATGATGATGTAGTGAAGAAGTGAAACACCTTTTGGATAACTTTTTCCTCATAGATTTACTGGAATCTTAAATATTACCTGTGCTGCCCTGCTCACTGAAAATAAAAGTATTTTAAAATTAGAATGTATGCAGAATACGAAACACAAATAGTGTACAAAAAAATAGAATGTATGTTTTCTATAAAAATGTTTAGATAAGTCTTTTATATTATGTTGTTTTTGGTTAGGTGATATTTATCCATGATGTTTCTTCCACTTACCGAGTACCAATCCTGTTGGAGGAACAAGGCATCATTAAGTATTTTAAACAGAGGTTAAATTTACCTATTGATGACCAGCCAAGTGATCTTCTAGTGAAATGGAAGAAAATGGCTGACAGGTATTTTAACTCCTGCTGCTTTTACTAGAAGTGTTTTAATTCAGGTTAGGTTTTTAGCTGCTATGAAGTCACCAAACTGGACTGGAGTCAGTAGGATGCTACTGGTCAACACCTGTCCATGGTCTGAGTTTAAAAACATTTGTCAGTTTTGAGATTTTAGAAGATGCTTTGTGAAGTTAAAGAAAAAACAAACCTGTTAAAATTTTTTTTTTTGTGAAGATTGGTGTAATAACTGAAAAACTTGTTCTTATCAGATACGAAAGGTTGCTGAAGGTGTGTTCCATAGCTCTCGTTGGCAAGTACACAAAACTAAGTGATTGCTATGCATCTGTTTTCAAGGCTCTGGAACACTCTGCGCTGGCAATTAATCACAAACTGGATTTAATGGTGAGGATATTTCTGGATTTTGCTTTCAGGGATACTTTGAATATACTCTACAAGTTCCCATCATGTGAGGCAGTTTTAATTCATGTGGAAATTAGAAAATTAATCATGCAGATAAATGTGGACTGGCCAAGCATCTCGATTTTTTTATTTTTTTTTTTTTTTTAAAGAAGTGTTTACAGATTTAGTTTATTTGGAAATAAACTTACCTGAAGGGAGCATTGCAGTTACCCAAAACTGGATCTGATGAAAAAGCAGACTTTACCTGCAAATTTATATTTACTATCAAAGGTAGATTTCACTTGTTCTAATAAGACTACTTACCATGTTAATGAGATTAGCTTAAAGGTGGGAGAAGATAGGTAAATTGGAAAGCAGTTTAATTTCTTTTTAAAATCTGGTGCCAGAAGCTGTTGCTGTGTATTTCAGTTAATATGCTGAGAGTGATCCATTTTATCTTCAGCAGGATTTTAATGATAGTAGAATTGGGCCGTAAATTTAGTTTCTCCAAGATGATAGTTCCTCAAAAAAAGAAGATTATTTAGGGATCCAATTTGTCTCATTTTAATGAGAATAGAAGGTTGAACTACATGGGGGAAACCCATTGTCAGCTTTCTCATTGGTGAAACTGTGAATTTCCATTGCAGAGTTTTGTTGCTAGGGATGGCAAGTCTGGGGCAGGGAAGCAGCATAGAAGTGTGTATTATTATCACTTAATGGGCGCAGAGGATATTTTAGCAACTTGCAGTAGCGAAACAGTAATAAACAGTTACAAAGTATCAGCAATGACATGCTGCTTTAGAGTCATTCATTAAATTAGAGGTGATGAATTGATCAGAGTGAGCAGCTGCAGGCTCTACTGCACTCAGTAGGTTTTGGTCTCTGCCTGTCTCTGACCGAAGCAAGTTCGAGTGTCTATGCACTTGGGTAACTGTTGAAAATTGCTGAGCTATGTGTCCTTTGATCATTCCCTTTTTCATGATCTAAAAACTAGACTGTGTTAGAAAGAAAGTTGCAGTATGTCAAAAGCTATGCGTGGGTTGCTTAGATAAAGCTTGTGCAAGGAAAGCGGGCTCTTTCCACTCAGCTTTAGAAAGTTTCTCACTGCAACCAACCACTTTTTGATGAGGAAAGTCACTGGTATCCGGGATGGCTAAACAGGTCACTAAAGGCAGCAGGCCAAAAACATAGCCACCATTCTGTTGTCTCAGTCCATCTACCCCAGAAGGAAGCAATAGGAGCATCCAGAACAGCTGGTGGTGCCTATGTACTTTAATGAAGCAGAGTAATGAATGCATGGGAATCCTGTTTACACTGATATTTCCACTGTCTTTTGGGAGAAGATGATTAGTTCCCTGTCCATCAACACCGAGTGTTAGAAGAGTTTCTCGTATCAGAAACCCAGTAACATACTTCTGTTTGCTTGAGAACACAGGTCACCAGGGATGTTTCCCCTACATTGGACAGTTTTAAGACTCGGCCCAGCAGGGTGCTGGCCTGTCTCATTTAAACTACATTTTTACTTTGAAAGGTTGGACTAGCTGATCCTTGAGGTCCCTTCCAACCTGGTATTCTATGATAGATGTTTTCACTGACTTGGTGGAGAAGGTGACGAGGCCTGTACCAAGATAACCAATTATGTGTTGTACCTTCCCATCAGTGCTTGGTTCTGATGGACTGTTAATCAGATGATGAAGTAGTTGCAGCAGCTCGTGATAATAGAGAATATACTTTTCATTGTGGTTTGTGCTGTTGTGGGCTCCGAAATCACCCTGTTTTCTCACAGTATCATTCTGCCACTTGTAGTCAGCTGCAAATCCTTCATCTTTTGCTTGTCATTGTTGACGTTATTCCAGAACTTTTTCAAGCAGGAGAGGCGTGCAGAAGTGCACGAACAAACAGAAGCAAATTTGAACTGTTTTTATGTAGGATATTTTTACTGAGAGAAGTGGGTTGATTTGTTCTCTGGGGAGGGGGAGGAGGCCCTTGCTGTCAAGAGGAAAAGAAACAAACTGCTTATCTTAGTGTCCTTCTACTCTTGTTCTCTGTAAGGTGTGACAAATGTTGAATAATATAGAGACAACAAACTAGTTGCTACCTATCATGTAAATCAGCTAGGGAACCACTCAAGAAAACAAAATAAATTCATGTTTAATATGAGGAAACATTTTTATACGTACTGTCTAGGAACTTATGCATAGTGTTTACTGCTAAAAAGTATCTCTTAAATTATAAGGACTAAGCATAATTCAAGTAAACTTTGTCTTTATGTGACTGAAAGGCCAGTTGGTACGTATCATGGAAAAAACAAAACAACACAACAAAAAAAACCCCAAATCTGAAAAAAAACACCAGTAACTCAGATTAGGGAAGAAATAGCTTATATTTTAAGGTGTAAGTTTTCTCCTTTCCCTTGAAGGGAAAGAGGAAGAAGTATCAGAGAGGAAAAAAGTAAATATATTTGTGGGAATTAGATAAGCTTTCCTCCATGATGATTTCTTCCACAATATACAAAGGCATATACCTGGGAGGTACTCAGACCAGTTGGACATACACAAGTCCATGGGACCAGACAAAATGCATGCAAGAGTTCTGAGGGAGTTGGCTGGTGTCACTGTGAGGCTGCTGTCCCACCAGCTTTCAAGGGTTATGGCCACTGGGAGAAGCTCTCTTAGTCACTGGTGTGAGCAGCTCTGGTGCCAACATGATCCACAGCAGAGCAGTCAGGTTTTCAGGTAGGCAGCAATGAAGTTTCAACTAGAAGTCCAAGGGCAATCAAAGGAGACTTCAGGGCCTTGGGACGATTGGTTAAGGGATCAGGAGCACAAGTAGTGTTCTCCTCTATCCTTCCAGTTACAGGGAATAGTGAGGGAAGAAACAGGAAAATCCATCAGATCAATGGCTCTGAGCCTGGTGTCACTGGTGGAATTTAGTGGTTTTTTTATCACGGGTTGGTCTATACAACACCAGGCCTGCTGGTGACAGACAGCGTGCACCTGTCTCAATGTGGAAAAAGGATCTTTGCACAGGAGTTAGCAGGGCTCATTGAAAGAGATTTAAACTAGAGATTTAAACTAGATTTGAAGGGGGAAGGGGATAAAAACAGGCTTGCTGGAGATGAGCTTGGGGGTGGCATGCCACTGTTTGAGGGACAGTGTGCTAGCAAGGTCCTTCAGTCTGCCGTCTCAGTGGAAGTAGGAGATGGAGATCCATGAGGCAGCAAAGACACAAGGATTATTGATGTGTTAGAAACCACAGAAGTGCCTGAGAATGGTCATGTAGGAATTAAGGTTTCTTCCCTCAAAAAGATGGTGGGATTAAGAGCCTAACTGAAACGCATCTGCACCAACGCATGCAGCATGGACAACAAACAGGAGAACCTGGAAGCCGTTGTATAGTGGGAAAACTAAGACATAGTTGCTATCACAGAAACATGGTTGGATGACTCCCATAGCTGGATTGCTGCATTGGGTGGCTATAAACTCTTCAGAAGGCGTTTGATCATTTGATTGTCTAGAGCTTGATGATTGTGATGGTAGGGTTGAGTGTTTATGGGTAAGAATCAGGCGGAGGGCCAACAAGGCAGATATCACAGTGGGAGTCTGTTACAGACCACCCAACCAGGATGAAGAGACACATGAAATATTCTGTAAGCAGCTGGTGGCAGTCTCACAATTGCTAGCCCTTGCTCTTGTGGAGGACTTCAATTTACCAGTCATCTGCTAGAAATACAATATAGCAAACAGTCCTGGAGGTTCCTGAAGTGTGTGGAAGATAAATTCCTGACACAGCTGGTGAGTGAGACAACTAGGGAAGGTGCCCTGCTGGAGCTGTTATTCACAAACAGAGAATAACTTGTGGGGGGTGTGAAGGTTGGAGGTCATCTTGGGCACAGTGATCATGAAATCATAGGGTTTTCAATTCTCAGAGAAGTAAGGAGAGAGGTCAGCAGAGCTGCTAGCTTGGGCTTCTGAATGTCAGACTTTGGCCTGTTTAGGGGACTGGTTCACAGAGTCCCTTGGGAGGCAGTCCTGAAAGGCAAAGGAGTCCAGGAAGGCTGGACATAGTTCAAGAAGGAACTCTTAAAGCTACAGGAGCAGACAGTCCCCGTGTGCCAGAAGATGAGCTGGTGGGAAAGAAGACTGGCCTGGCTGAACAGAGCTTTTGCTGGAACTTAGGAGAAAAAAAGAAAAAAAAAAGCTTATGGCCTTTGAAAGAAGGGGCTGTCAACTCAGGAGGACTACAAGGATGTCATGAGGTTGTGCAGGGAGAAAATTAGAAGGGCCAAAGCTCAGATAGAGCTTAATCTGGCTACTGCCATAGAAGACTATTAAAAATGTTTCTATAGATACATGAGCAGTAAAAGGAGGGCTAAGGAGAATCTCCATCCTCTAATGGAGACCAAGGATGAGGAAAAGGCTGAGGTGCTGAATGCCTTCTTTCCCTTAGCCTTTAATGGTAAGACCAGTTGTTCTCTAAGTGCCCAGCCCTCTGAGCTGGAAGATGGGGATGGGGAGTGGAATCAAGCCCCCATAATCCCAGGTGAAATGGTCAGTGACCTGCTACACCACTTAGACACGCGGATCTATGGGACTGGATGAGATCCACCCAAGGGTACTGAGGGAGTCAGCCGGAAGTGCTCAGCAGGACACTTTCTGTCATTTATCAGCAGTCCTGGCTAACCAGGGAGGTCCCAGTTGACTGGAGGTTAACAGATGTGATTCTCATCTACAAGAAGGGCTGGAAGGAGGACCTGGGGAACTACAAACGTGCCAGTCCGACCTCAGTGCCAGAGAAGGTTATGGAGCAGATCATCTTGAGCACCATCCCGCAGCATGTACAGGACAACCAGGTCAGCATAGGCTCATGAAAGTCAGGTCCTACATGACTAACCTGGTCTTCTACAACGAGATGACCTACTTACTGGATGAGGGAAATGCTGTGGATGTTGTCTACCTAGAGTTCAGTAAAGTCTCTGAGACCGTTTCCCACGTTCTCCTGGAGAAACTGGCTGCTCGTGGCTTGGACAGGCGTAAGCTTTGCTGGGTAAAAAGCTGGTTGGGCCCAAGGAGTTGTGGTGAACAGAGTTAAATTCAGTTGGTAGCTGGTCACAAGTGATGTTCCTCAAGGCTCAGTACTGGGGCCAGTTTTGTTTAATATCTTTATCGCTTATTTGGATGAGGGAGTTGAGGGCACCCTTAGCAAATTTGCAGACGACACTAAGTTAGGCAGGAGTGTTGGTTTGCTTGAGGGTAGGAAGGCTCTGCAGAGGCATCTGGACAGGCTGGAGGTTCAACAAGGCCAAGCGCTGGGTTCTTCACTTGGGTCACAACAACCCCTGGCAATGCTGCAGGCTTGGGGAAGAGTGGCTGGAAAGCTGCCTGGTGGAAATGGACTTAGTGGTGTTGGTTGACAACCAGCTGAACATGAGTCAGCAGTGTTCCCAGGTGGCCAAGAAGGCCAACAGCATCCTGGCCTGTATCAGAGATAGTGGACCAGCAGAAGCAGGGAGGTGATTGTGCCCCTGTATTGGGCAGTGGTGAGGCTGCATCTTGAGCCCTGTGTTCACTTTTGGGCTCCTCACTACAAGAAGGACACTGAGGTGCCAGAGCAGGTCCAGAGAATGGCAACAAAGCTGGCGAAGGGTCTAGAGAACAAGACTCATGAGGAGTGGCCAAGGGAACTGGCATTTAGACTGGAGAAGAGGAGGCTGAGGGGAGACCTTCTCATTCTCTACAACTGTCTGAAAGAAGGTTGTAGCAAGGTGGGGGTCAGTTTGTTCTCCCAAGTACAAGTGATAGGACAAGAGGAAATGGCTTCAAGTTGCACCACAGGAGGTTTAGATTGAGCATTAGGACAAATTTCTTCCCTGAAAGGGTTGTCAAACCCTGGAACAGGCTGTCCAGGGAAGTGGTGGAATCACCATTCCTGAGGTATTTAAAAGATGTGTAGATGTGGTGCTGAGGGACATGGTTTAGTGGTGGACTTGGCTACGCTATGTTAGCAATTAGACTTTGTGACCTTACAGGTCTTTTTCAACCTGAATGATTCTATGACTAGAAAAGGGCAAATGTGGCACCAATCTTCAAAAAAAGCAAAAAGGAGGCTCTGCGGAAATTATACGTAGTCAGCCTCACTTCATTCCCTGGGAAGATGATGAAGCAAATACTCAAAAAAGTTGCTTCTGTGTGCATGAAAAACAAGAAAGTGGCAACAGCCAGAGTTAGTCCCTGGAGATTTTCAGATCCTTACTGGAAATGGCCCTGAGCAACCTGCTCTAATTTGACGTGCTTTGAGCAGGGGGTCGGGCTGCAGACCTCCCAAGACCCTTCCTGACCTACATGATTCTAAAATAGTGTTTTATACTGACAGCTGCATAGTGGGAAATTTTTATTATTTTATTGCCAAATTTTTTCTTTCTTAGTACATAGATTCAACAGAACTTGAACGTTCTACAGAAGCAGAGAACTCAGTGAAGTATCACCAGGCATGGCACAAACTGTGCAAAGCAGAGTAAGTGGCATCAAGTATTCTCTGTCCCAAATGCGGAGTGTGATATTTGTTTCATGTGATGAAAAATGCTTCAGTAAATAATTTCTCAGTGCGTCCAAACTTTGTTGCTTACATAAAGGGGTAAATGTGCATGGTTGGTGGTAAGCTTCAGACATAGCAAATTACAGTATCAGTCTGCTTTAATCTCTTGAGACAGGTTGCAGTTGTTTGCTTTTTTTAGTAGCCAGAATTTCTTTAAAGTTCAGGTCAGTTGTCAAAGAACTTTTCATTGTCAACATGCATCATAGTGAAAGGTAGTAGGATAAAAGCTTGGTAAACGGTGGGATTTCAATTTGTATTTGTAAAGGAATGTTGTTTGTTGTCAAAATGCATTTTATGTCTTCAGTATTACTTAACAGACATAGAGTTTCGGCGTTCAGATCCTGGAGTAGTGAATATGTAGCTACATCCTTTAAGTAATGTATATTTAAGCAGTAGGAGTTTCACTGTGATGCCTGAGGTTGATCAGATGAGAATTGCAGTGGGTAGATGAGACAAATCTCCAAATTTAGAGTTAAATTCAATGTATTCTGAATGGTCATACAACACATGCCTTTTGTGCATTGTGATTGCTTTGTTAAAACCTCAAAAGTCTTTCTTCAATTTGTATGGGCTTCCTTTGCTGGCTTGATTTTACGTACTGATTCCTTTATATATGGCTGTCATTACAGTGGCATTCTGGTCCCAGGAGGGTTTGGAATTAGGGGAACAGAGGGCAAACTCCAAGCTATCTCCTGGGCAAGAACAAAGAAAAAACCTTTTCTTGGTAAGATCATTAGAGTCGGAAATTACTGTGTTTTGGAGGTGTATAGCAAGCTAATTGATTTCATTAGGAAAAAAAAAAACAGAGAAGAAACACACACTAGGGAAGGATCCTGTCTTAGGGAAGTATCTATAATATTGTGAGTATTTGCCTTGTAAATAATGCTCAAGGTCATAGTCATATCCTACGTCTGCTGTATAAGGAAGGAAGAAAAAGACTATCCCTACTCCAAAGGTTTTATTTGCTATATTCACATTTCATGCAGAGAGTCTTTGCTTCTCATTGTAAATCAATCACCGTCGTTATAGATATTAATCAGTGTGCAGAAAACATAGATGTCTTTGGACACATTTGCTATGTTAAATAAGTTTTTGTTGTTTTGCTGGTATTTTATTGTGGTTAAGTCTAAAGGTGCCATCTGGCCAATAAGCTAAGTGCTGTTTGACTAAGTGCCTGTGAAGCTTTGGTTCCTACTCTACATTTCTTATGATTATGTAAGAGATTACTTTGACTAGTTGCCAAGGCAGAATTTGAATCTGAATATACCCAGGCTTTCAGCTTCTCTTTTTCTTTATAGTAATTATTGGTAAAATAGATGGGAGGAAAAAAATATTCTAAAAAGGGCTTAAAGCTCTTAATTGTCACATGTGTTTACAGTGTGCCAAGTTTGAAGAGTGAGTTTTACATTGGGCAGCCATTTTTGTTTTAGCTTTTCTGGTAAGTCTTTGTATATATGCTGGATACCAAGATTTCTAAGCAGTCAAGTTTAAGACTGAACAGCAAGTACTTTGTCAGTCCTGCTCTTTGTCCCGTTAAATTCTGGGGTTTTTGTTTTCTCATCTAGGAGTTTGCCTGGGAATGCAATTAGCAGTTGTGGAATTTGCAAGAAACTGTTTGAATTGGAAAGGTGAGCTAAATATGCTAGTGTGCATATGATTTGCTTAGAAGTTTTGTTCTATATGTGAAATGTAAATCTATTGTTAGAACTATTGTATAGATCCTATGATCATTAGGTACTTACTCGAAAATGATCATGTTGCAAGAGCTAAGCACCCCATGCTACCTTTCTGTACAAGGGTGTAGGAACTCTAATTATGTAAATTTATTGAAACCTGCTTTTTCCTCTAACAAGTGCAGGAGAAAGTGTGCTTCCAGTTCACCTCTGTAGTCTCCTCCTGGAGTGTGCAGGTAGTGAGGAATAAAAAGTGCAAAGAAGTTTTCTCACTTGCTTGCATTAGTTGGAGTAGCCAAACTGTAGCCATTGCAGTAGTAGTATGAAGAGATTTAGCTCACTTTCTACCACTAAAAAGCTGAGAGGAAAAAGTCTTGGGAAGTAGGAAATGGAGCGTGTGTGACTGAGATCATGCGCTTCCTGTGGTTGCTTCAAAAGTGGTGCAGTTTGTGTTGCAACATAAGATTGTAGCTAAATGTATGTAATGTAATGTATTTATTTTGAACATCTATTTCAGATGCAAATTCTACAGAATTTGACCCAGACACAAAAAACCCTGTTGTAAGTACTGATTCCGCTCCCCTGCCCTCCCCGCCCCGCATATGCTTTGTGAACATACACCTTTTGTTAAAGGGTGACCTCTGTGTCATGTTAAGGTCTATCTATATTTTTACGTGGTGGGATATGAAGAGGTGCCCAGGGTCCCTGTTCAGTATTGTTTAGAAAGATATTTTAATAATCCCTTGCCTTCACCTGCTCTCTTCTGTGATTTTTGTAATTTTTCTAATAGTTTCCTTGACCGTAGACTGATGCTGGGAGTAGGCAACAATGATTAGGCTGGCTTTTCTAGAGAATAAGGTATAAAGGGAAGCTGGAAGATGTAGTGCAAAGCTATTATCAAAATACAAATTTGTATAAAAAGATAAGGAATATAGGGAAAGTTGTTGAAAAATTTTCACCTTCCTTTGTATAGATAGTATAAACACTCACTACACCCCTCCTCCCCCATGCATCTCATAATCCTCCTTTTGAGAAAACTTTCAGTGCTGTATCATATGCCAATGGTAGAATTTTAGAGTGGAATTCTTCCAGGTATCATAGAATCATGGAGTGATTAAGGTTGGAAAAGACTTCTAAGATCATCAAGTCCAGCCATCAACCCAGCACTACCATGACTGCTAAACCATGTCCTGAAGTGCCACATCTACATGCTTTTTTAAGACCTCCCAGGGATGGTGACTCCACCACTTCCCTGGGTAGACTGTTCCAGTGCTTAATCACTCTTTCAGTGAAGAAATTTTTCCTAATACCCAATCTAAATCTCCCCTGGTGCAACTTGAGGCCGTTTCCTTACCTGAGAGAAGAGACCAACGCCCACCTCTCTACAACCTCCTTTCAGGTAGTTGTAGAGAGCAATAAGGTCTCCCCTCAGCCATCAAGTTCAGGCCTTCATCTCCTACTTCAGCAGAATATGGTATCATGTTGTCATAATAGTAAAACTTGAAAATTATCAGTTAAGAGTTTTTAAGAAAATGAAAAAGAATGGAGATATGTCTGAGAAATAAAGTAGTATCTTGTTGTAACACATAAACATCTGTTCTGAGTGGGTTGTTCATAGAGACCTGTTTCTGTATCAATTTCCTTCAAAAGAGTTTTGTTGGAACTTGTAGTTACGGTTTTCTACCACAGAAATCGTAGTGTGTATTAGTACAATATATCTAGGAAAAGTTTCATTCCACAAGTAATTAACTAAGTGATTTGCAGTTTGCATTCAAGGGCAAGTAAGGTGTATATGTTAAAGAGAAAATTGATGTGGACATAAAATAAAGAAAATAGTCAAGTGAATGTGTGTGTCGTAGAAGATTAATACGATGTTTACAATATTAGCAGTATGCTTGCAGTGTGTGTAATGGATATTCTTTTGTTCTGAGCTACATTAAGGTTCTGAAATTGATTATTAGCATTTGTATTTCAGCATCTTAATTTGATCTTTGACATCTCAGTTCTGGGTGGTAAACAGACGTAAATCATTCCAATAGGGAAATTTGCACTGTCAATAATTATAGCTGCTAAATAGTATCTTAGCAGAGCCCATCTGGTGCTAAAATCTGTTTAGATATTCTATATAATAACAAATCAATAAAAACAATTGGAAGAGAATCAGGTTAGTGAAGCTTGTGAGGTACTGAACTGATGTAGATGTTTCATTATCCAACCAAGTTAATTGGAAACATCACACCAGCACTGATAACAGTTTGTGATGCCACTGTGTGGTTCAACTAAGTGCACTTTTGTTTTGATTTCTGCTCCTTTGGAAACTGAAGAGGGAGAAGAAAGGCACTGGGGAGGCAGTAGTTCTACTTCCTTTTATTTTTAAGAAAAAGGAAAAAAACCCAAAAGATCAAATATGTAGTTTGTTAGGGGAACTCAGGGGCATAAACCATAAAATATGCAACTGCTTACATCCCTTCTCAATTTGCTAAGCATTCAAATACTCAGAACTGTGCTCGCCAAAGTTGATAGTTTCTTCTAAAGTACATATAAAATATCTTGGTCTACTTTGCTTCCCTTTTGTCTGCATCTGTGGATATTTGAACCTTTTTATAAGAAATAAAGAGGTTGTCAGGTAATCAAGCAACTCTGAATTAGGCTTTCAAAGGAAAAAGAGGTGGCTGAAATAATGAGAAATGATATTATTGGTAACTCTCAACTAAAATAACGCAAGTTACTGTATTGTAGAAGTGTATTGTCTACATTAGTAAAAAGTTCTAAGCATCATAAAAGGTTTTTATGTGATGAAGCAATTGTGACTTGTTCTGTTTTGAGCAATAATGCACAACTGAACGTACACATGTAGAGAATTGCCTGCAATTCTGAATATCTTTCATTTTAGCTGTTCATCTGTCTCTGCTGACTGTTATTACAACAATGTTGCTCAACCTGGGTTCTGTAAAAGCACCCATGAGTAACTTAGCATAGGAGGAAAACCCTGTGTTGTTGTTTTGGGGAATATTGATATCAATTATATTGGTGTGTAAATGATGGCAAATATTGTAGAGTTAAGATTTCAAATACCTTGGGAAAAAATAGTATTTTCTGCATACAAACATAGAAGTTAATGACTCTAATAATGTTAACCAGCCAAAATTGTGTTCTTAAAATACTGTAGGGAAAAAAAATATCCTAATTTTCATGTGATGAAAACTTAAAGGAAAGGAGACCTAGAATTGGAAAATATTAATAAGCTGTGATTTATATGCTGTTTGAGAGATTTGAAGTTGCTATTAGCTATTTTCAGTTAGCCTTAAATTAAAAATGTGTACTCTGAAGAAAAACAAAAGATCCCTGATACGGCAATTATTTGTACTCACCAGACCATGCCATTTACACTATCACAATACCACCTTAAGGTTTTGGCTTCTATTTCTCTTTCACAGATGTTTTGATTTCAGTAGGGAAAATGAGGTACATAGACACTGATCACAGCCACTCAAGTTTTTCGTCTCATTTTGGTTGATGATTTGCAGGTCGCATTCCCATATATATTCTTCAGCTTTCTGCTTTCCTTTCTAGCCTTTTGGATAATAACAATAGTTAAATGCTTATTGTTCTTTGTGGGAAGATAGCTGTTCAGAAAAGTAATGCATTTGATGGAGAGTAATGCTTAATATGAGTTTTCTGTTGCAAATGATAATTTTTAAATTAATTCCTTTAAAGGGAAACTGTATAGTCTGTGAATTGCTAATGAACTGGATTCACTGGATGGCAAAAGAGTTACATGTTTTGTTCCATTTCCCTCATCTTTCTCTACTATTAAAACTAGATTTATTTTTATTTATGAGCCTTTTAATATTCTTTGTCAGTTTTATTGCAACTGCATCTAATAGTGTGCTAGGAAAAAAGAAAAGACTCTTTTCAGATGTAATTCTAACACCCTTTAAAAAAAATTAAAAAGCAACTTTTAATTTTGATTATTGTTCTTCATGACCTATTGTATATTCTGCAGGATTACAAAACTTCAGATAGAGCACTGTGAAATAAGTGCATTTTCTATAAATTCGAGAATTTGTGCAGAAATAGATTTTGCCAGTAGGTGGCACTCTCATAACATGCTTGTTTCTCGATGCCCACTTTTCCTGTTCAGGATGTCCATAACCTGGTTGAATTAAGAAATTTCTAAGGTTGTCTAAGAGATGAAAAGTAACGTATCGCCCAGTCATGCAAAAGCACCTCTTAAAATTGTGCAATTTTACTCATGTGTGTGAAGTAGCTAATGTAGCTTAGTAGGTAAATGTGTGTGGGGTATATTTAGTTTTGAAATCAAAACATAATGTTAATGTAGAGGAATTTTTTTTTTATATAACCAGAAAAAGTAATAAATATTAGGATTTTCTTCCAAGAAACATTACATATTCTAAGAGCTGAATGGTTTCTGTAAAAGAATGGTCCAGGACTCAGTTAGAACATTCAAGTCAGGTTTAAATGTAATTTTTGAGGCTTCTATTCATGCTTCACTGGTATGGGATACTTTATTCCTCTTTTCATGATGAGGAAATTCAGGGATAGGAACCACTGTAATCTGGGATCTTGAGTGCACTTGGTAGACTTTGCAATTAAGCTGAGTCTTTAAGTCCTTAAGTAATTCTGAGATCTAACTGATTTATCAGGATAATGGATGATGTTCGTGTTTAAATTCAGTCAAAACTTCCAACTTCTCCAGTAGGATTAGTGCCTAATCCACTGAATTACTTGTCTTCAAAATTTTCTTTCTTCTCATTTCTTTTCTTCCTCACTAGTTTCCTCATAAATAGTAATGCCCGTGACCTACATGTCTGAAAATATGTGGGTTGCAGGGAATCATGCAATGAGAAGGTTAAACTGGCACCAAAGAAATGTAATAAATGTTTTAATTGCAATGGCAATTGTTCAGTTCCTATACATACTTACGTATTCCCATTTAAAAGAATCATAACAAAAAGGTGCATATTTAAATATAATTTAAAATGAACACAGAATGTCACACTTGTACTTAGCACTGCTACATTGCTATTGAAAATATACAAAATACATTGTTAGGAAAAAATATTTTATAAGACTCAGATGTTTTAAAAATTTGAACTGTTTACTGCATGGAAGGGTCATCTTGTGTGAATGATGAAACTGAACTGGGAGGAGCATTGGATAGTATACACTAGAGGACACACTCCTTAAATGAAATGATACGTATTTCCTTTTGTGTGTTGTAGAAACCATTTGATTTGAATTGCTCCAAATAACAACTCTGGTAAAGCAGGGTTTGTTAAATGATGCTTTCTCAAAGCGTGAAATAGAAACAGGTAGTTCTGAATTAGTAGTGCAGCAGTTTAGCTGGCGAGCACGGCTAGTGACTGTGCAGGAAACACAACACAAGACATATTTTGTTATATGTCAAATCTTTATTCTGTACATTTTAAGATTGTAACAAATCCGTGGGTTTAGGTGTATGTATAATGTACACGAACGCCAAGCTCTCCTCCTTCAAAGCAGTGGTATTCATTCTTGCAGATGGTTTACTGTCCTGTACCAGTTATCTGTTTTATAATCATCACAAACTCATCAAAGCTGACACTTCCATCATTATTTTTGTCCAACGATTTAATTATGTTATCAAGTGAGAATGTATCCTGTTTTTATAGGAAAATAATTAAAAAAAAAAAAAGGGAAAAAAAAAGAGAATTAAATAAGTAAATACCATGACTATTTTCCTATGAAGAATATTGTCTAGAAGTGATGCACTCAGTAACAATCAGCATTACTTGAAGTTGTCATTGGTAGTGTTGTATTTACTTTTTTTACTGGTTAAACTAGAAGTACAGTGCCTGCTGTTGCCTGCCAGAAATGTTCACAAAGATATAATAAGAAGTATCAAGCATTGCACAGACAGGTTCCTTCAGTCTTATGGCTAAATTTGGAATTTAGAAAATGGATCCAGGTGGAATAGCTGCAGCAGGTACCTAGTCACCAATAAAAATCAATATGCATACAAGCTGTTGTTTTGTTAGATAGTAATTTGGGTCCTGCATACACTATTTGAAAATGCATTGCTACTTTTATTAGGCTTTGGTTCAGGACCTGAGAGTCTCTTTCCCTACCATTTTCCCCTGTTTATTAGGAATACAGTGTTCACTGTTGACAAATTCTTGCTAATGTATTGAATCTAGTTTAGATTATTAGCTCCTTTCATTTTTTGTGTCTGTTAAGAGTGCATGTAACATCCTGATGCAGTGAGCATTCTGGTAACGTCTCTGATCAGGCTAGTTAAATAATATAAAAAAGGTTTTGATTTATAATTTAAATTTTCAAAATGTTTTCTTTCTTCATACTTTGAATATGCATGTTTTGTATGTCCTGTCCTGCTTTTATGTTGATTTATTATGGTACTGTATGTTTCTGCAAACCGAGTAGATTCTTGAAAGTGTCTGATATCCAGACAGAAATAATCAGTATTGCTTTTCCTGAACAATACCATTTCCATATATCTGGGAAAATGGGTATGGTGCTGAATTGTCTACAGCAAATAGAAAAAGCATTGTATTTCTGAATTTTCGATCAAGTTTCCTATCAATTTTTGGCAATTAATTTTTGATATATTTTTTAAGGGAAAAAATCCTTTGTGTTTTACTGGGTTGGTTTTTTGTTTTGTTTTGTTTCAGTTGCCACTTTTTAAATGAAATTACTAAATTGGGTTACTGTAGTTCTCAAAATACCAGATTTTTCTAGTGAAGTGCAACCTTTCAGACCTGTAGCAAAATATGCTTTTGTCAGCTATCCAAAGCACAGTATTTAAGTATTTGTCTAGCAAAAGAATCTAAACTGAGTCCTAATACAGTTCAGGAAAGGTCTGGTAGAGAATGTATATGAAATTGGAACCTGGATTTTCTCCAGCTACAGGAAATGGGTACTTCTCTCTCTTAGTTGCATCTTTTTTCTGTACTTGGTATCTTTATGGAATGGCAAACTTCTTTGTGTTTTGTGATGGTGGGAACATCATCTAGATAGAAATTGGCTCATGTCTCTTACTTTTAAATTTGTCCTACTGATTTACTTGGTTTATAGATTTTTTTTTTCTATATATTCTAGATTCAAGATGTATTATTTAGACTGAAAAAAACTCAGATGCAATATTCTAGGTGAAATTTGGCTTACATAACCCAAGAAGATAGCTTCTTTGATTTTTGCATTTTATTTCATAGAGCTTTCTTATAAACTCCCTACTCAGGTATTTGTTTGGAGCTGCTATTCATTAATATTAATGACGTTTTATAAGCCATCCCTTATTTAAGGTTTATTTATGGAGTCAGTGAAACCCTTTTTGCACAATAATTATAGAATGGTTTGAGTTAGAAAGACCCTTAAAGATGATGTAGTTCCAATCCCCGCTGCCATGAGTAGGGACACCTTCCACTAGACTGCATTGCTCAAAGCCCCATCCAACCTGCTCTTGAACACTTTCAGCCATGGGGCATCCATAACTTCCCTGGGCAACCTGTTATGGTGTCTCACCACCCTCACAGTAAGAAACTTCTTCTTAATATCTAATGTAAGTAATAATAAATAATAACAAATAATCTGTCTTTCAGCATCATTGCCTGTATTTCCTTTTTTCCTATCCATTTCATCGGAAGCACAGTGAATATAATAAGAGTGAAACTTACC
Source organism: Coracias cyanogaster (assembly GCA_033124195.1). NCBI lineage: Eukaryota > Metazoa > Chordata > Aves > Coraciiformes > Coraciidae > Coracias > Coracias cyanogaster. The sequence goes on along the minus strand of JAVSBS010009442.1, from coordinate 14,437 downwards.
TTCAGGTACTGTGCAAATTGATTCTGAAGTAGATTTTTCAGCCCACCAATGGACAGTGCACTGGTGCTACCCTCCATTAAAGCATACTGGGTAAAATACTTCAGAAGGTTATCATTGAGTAAATGTTCCATGTTTCTTGGATGTTGTCTTGAAGAATAACTGCAAGCAAAGCAGACAATAAGAATCGGAATTTTTAAATACATCTGACACCCTGTTCATTGGTTTATTAACCACGTGAAATGATTTATACTTATCCTAGATAAAAAGAATTTGGTGTGGGTTTTTTTTGTTTTCTTTTCTGTAAAACTGGATTAATGCTCCCAAGCGAAAAAAAACAGTCTAAGAAAAGTTCAAAGATTGCAAGCACCCGATATGTTCGGGTTGTACTTACCTCACTCAAAATCCAGAGCTTTCAAATGTATCCAGCAGAAGTGAGAGTCTCAGACTGGAGCAACCTTTATAGTTGCTTGCATGCTCCACCCTAATTGTGAAACGCATTTGTCATTGAGTCAGTGCACTAGTTTTATTGTGTTTTCAGTAGTCAAAGCAATAGGATACTTCAGCAGTAGAAATGAGTAACATTTATTTATTTATTATCTCTGAAATGGGATGGTATCAGCATCCACCACTTAATGCAGGTTTACTTGGGCTTTATAGGCCATCCTGAAGATGTTTTATCTCTTAGACTTGTATATTTTGAGGATGTTGATATATTTTGAGGATGTTGTATATTTTGATATATGTTGAGGATGTGAAAATGTGGGGACAGGGGGACAGGGTTAGGTGGTGGATGTGGTAGTGTTGGGATAACGGTTGGACTCGATGATCTGGAGAGTCTTTTCCAACCAGAGTGATACTGTGATACTGTGATTTTACACTTTAAGATGTACCACACACAAAGAAGCCTGAAAAAGGCTCCTATGGGGATATGTGTAGCATTTGTTATTATAATGGACTTCTGGAAAATGGCAAATATAAATTTATTTCTAAAAGATCCAGGTAAATAAATAAAATTTGAAGGAGCTACTTGCTCTTTCTATGAGCTGATACATCACCAATGCCAAAACCTGTTCTCCAAATTTTGTGGTATTTCTTAGAACAGGATAGCGATGAATTTCCTCTGGAATAAAATTTTGGTTGCTACTGTTAATCAGAACACTCCATGATGTGAACTGAAAAAGACTGAAGCATTCCAAATGGGAAGGATGAATCTAAGGTTCTGAAAAACGGTTCCTTCTTGGGAACACTTTCATAACAGTATTGTGTTCTACAGGTTTTGAAATCAAGTTCTGCTGATGGTCTGTCGGGTGTTTTTGAGTGATAGTTAGCCTGTGGTTGATGTTTTTTGACTCAACACTGCTGGTTTTGCAACTGCTGAGATGTGGGCTCTAGCTTGTGGTTTCTAATCTGTCTGATGTCTGCTGCTGTAGTTTTTTTGGTGCTTAGCTCTGGGCTCACATAGTAGATCTTTTACCCTGCGCATCACTGCATTGAGAATCAGTCATCATTGCATCACTTATAGCTCTGAGCCAAGAGCTTTGTGGGTCTGTAAGGAGATGGATGAGTTGGAAGGGGTGTTTTTGGAACTGCAGGTGTATCAGTCTAGGGTTCCATGACAGGTAAGTAGGCGGTTTCCTGAGGAGACTAGGCAAGCTTTGCCAGATGAATCATATAGATATACACCTTGTGTTACCAGCCTGCTCTCATGTGCTTATACTCGCCTCCCCAGGTGTCAGAGAGGAGTGTCAGAGGAGTCTTCCAGAGATGATAGAAGTCATTTTTCCCTTTGCCCTTTTACATATCACAGAAATCCTGTGTCCTTTTTTTAGTTTATAAATCCTTGCTAGCCTAGTCTTCCTTTGGGAGTCCTGCTTCTTGGATCTACTAACTTTTACTTTCTCCAGTTGATCCCATCCTACTTGAGATGCCATGTCTAGAGTCGTACAGCTTGTTCATCACTCTGGGCATTCATGACATTGCAGATTTAAATAGTACCTGAAGCATTTGGTTGATGAGGAGAACCTGTATGTCAGTTTACAGGGAGGTTGGCAAGCTACTGTCAAGTTTCTTAACACTTTATTTCAAGCTTATTGTGGGGGGTTGCAAATACAGTGATTTCAAATTCAGAGCAAAATCTTGGCATTGGCCTGCGAGTCAGAGAGCTGGGGTCAGGCATTCCCCAATCTTTGTTCAGTCCGAGGGATGAATCTGGAAAAGCACTTTCTCCTGGATTTGCTTTTGGGCTCAACAAAGTCAGGGAGATGTTGCTGTCCTCACTAACAGAACCTCTACTGCTGTTATGGTAGGTGATGGAAGCAGTGTAAGCAAACACGGGGGTCCTAGTGTTGGATGTATTGTATGGGTTAGGGCAAGTCCCATCCACCAAACTGGGGCATGAATTTTCTGGTTCTTAATGACAAATAATAAGTCCCTTTCTCTTCTTATTTTTTCGGCAAACAAGATGGAAAACAAACATCTGTCTCTTTCTCCTTCCATCCTGTTTTCCACCTTTGGTAGTTGGTGAAATTTTGGTAGTAGTGCCTGACCAAGTGATCCTCTGAGACTTCTGGTCCACATCTGCTAATTCTCTTTGCCTACAGCTCCTGTCTGTGGTAGCCTCACCATGCTTACTGCTTTATCCCTTTTGAAAGCAGTGTCAGGAAGCTGGTGGATGTGCCTGATGTGTATTTTTGACATTACAGTATTTGCAAAACTTTTTTTTTTAAGTATTGAAATGACTTGCTTTACTTTTACCAAGTAAAAAGTCTTTAAGATGTGGTAGTAAGATGCTTAAATAGCATGGAAGAATTGGATTTTGAGGGATCACAACTCAAGGAATTCAGCACATTAGCCTTGCTAATTTATTAAGGGTTCATTAAAGAACACCGCCTAATTGCAAAATAACATAACCAGTTTTACTGAATGATCTTCCCATAGAAGTGAGACACCAGTGTCTGGAAATTTAGGTGACCTGCTCAAGGCTTGCACAAGACTTGTGTGCTAAATCTGGGGATGAATCTAGCCTCCTCAGATCAGCTTTATTCAAGGGACACTGTAATCTGCAAGAGGATGTCTGAATGAGAGAGTGGGAGAGTTGGAATTTGTATTTTGATCTCCCAACTCTTTGTCCTATTTTCTCTCATTTAGACTGCAGTGCCTTCCTCCATTAATTGGTGTGGCTTCTCTGAACTCTGTATCAGAACTGGCAGCAGAAACTCAGTTTGACAGGCCTCAGTCTTTGCCAGAAGACCCTTCTGTAGAACATAAATGTTCTTCTGAAATAGGTACAGTTTAATCAGCACAAAACCCAGCAATGGTCACTGGCCAAGAATTCAAACAAAAGTCGGGGAGATACTATGTTACTGTTGCCGCTATTAGATGATGTATGAATCTATGCTGAAGAACAGCACTTGATACCAAGCTTTGATGTCTATGCAAGCTGACTCCCAATGTAGAAGCAGCAGTCTGGCTTCAGTTACATTCTTTTGCTGCACTTTCTTGGATCTATGAGTATGTATTGTTCCTGCAGTTGATGACATAATTCATAGAATCACAGAATGGTTTGGGTTGGAAGGGACCTTAAAGATCATCTGGTTCCAACCCCTTTGCCATGGCAGGGACACCTTCCACTAGACCAGGTTACTCAAGGTCCCATCCAATCTGGCCTTGAACACCTCCAGGGATGGCGTATCCACAAGTCAATGGGCATCCTGTTCCAGTGGCTCACCACCCTCAGAATTCAATTGGGTTTGCCCTGCAATCATGTTAGTAAGCGTCATATCCTTTTGGAATTGACGTTTTTATTGTTCCTTAGATACAAAGGCGCTAGCAAAAAAAGAACTAAGGTGATGTGTTGTAAGTCTGTTTAGGGATGCACAACACACATATCCCTGTGATGATTTTGTGTTTTTTCTTTCAGTGGTAGTGTCTGCAGATTCAATATTTACTCAAAATTGAGTATTGCCAAGTTGCCCTGGTAAACTGGTTTGCTAGTATACTTGGCGCAAGCAATTCCAATCACTTTGAAGAGAAGAGAATACAAGCTGCAGGGATAACTGAAGTATGGGCACCGCTGCAAATGGTGAAGCTTGTGGAATCATGGTCGCATGGTCTTTGTGCACATTTAGTGATGGATTAAGTGGGATGGTAACTCAAGTGCTCTCTCTGTTGCCCTTGTCACATCCTTCCTGCCACCATTGATGGCTGAATGGTATGTCAGTCTGTGCTTCTTGTTTACCTTAATGTGTTGGACTATAAATTGGGTTGGTCTACAAGTGGATTTCTGTGCCATTCACTGACAGTGTTGGAAGGGACAGGGCACCTTCCACAGGGGTGGGGCTGTTGCCTGAGGGCAGCAGCTATCTCGGTCATCCTGTTCAATCCTCTGCTGATGGGTTAACGCCCCAGTCCTCCAGTATTTTTCCATCTTCTTTGGTGTATTTTATTGTAGCAGCACCACTGTTACTTGAATGTGAGCCCAACTATTTTAAAGCTGGTTGAGGAATTTCTGTGAGGCTTATGTTGCAGCCTGACTGCAGTCTAGAAACGTCTACTGTCAAGGTGAAGTTGGCTATAATTGAGAATGTATATTGTGGATGTTGTGCATTTAGAAAGAAAGAGCGGGAGGTGGTTTTGTGCTCAATATTGGCTTATTTCTACTTGTATGCTGCCTGTGTATCATCTCTAGCTTCCAGACATCAGTCACTAGATCAAATCCCTTTGTTAACTTTGGTTACTTTCTGGAGTAGAAGTGGAGAAAGATGATGGGACAATTTAAGTGAGTTGGGCTGGGTTAGGGACTCTGTGGAACATACGATTCCATGTCTGATTTGCAAAAAAGTCTTGCACAGGTGTCAAATAAGTTTGATTTGTTATTGAGTGAAGAAGCAGAGCAGTATTTGCATAGAACTAATGCTGGTATAAAGAATGTACATGTATATATGCCTGCTGAAAAAATGCCCATCCCCGTGTTGCATCCGAAGTCAAATATGGGTTATGTACAGTCAGTATGAATCCATTTTTTAAAAATAGTTGTCCTGCAGATAACTTGCAAATAATAAAAGGAAAGCTGTGGACATGCAGTTGTCTGCTGCTGCCATGATGTGTGTTCATTTTGGCTACAAAGGCTTTGGTGAGTTCTGCGGATAGTGCCCTGCAACTGCAATTGTCTTCAGACATTCTTGCACCATCTGCGAAAAGGAAGAGCTTTAAAGTTGGGATACTGATAGTCTGCAACATGGGACCTGTTTCAAGGTGTATGTTGGCAGATGTGGGAACTAACTCAGGAGTGCGGATAGGGGAGTTGTGACAGAACCTTTCAATGTTGCTGGTGCCTTGGGTTCTTACTGTCAGGTTAGGAGGAGACAAAGGACAGACTGGAAGAGAAGGAATATCAGGTTAGCAAATTTCCTGGAAAAGATCATAATTATGGATGAGAAGTTCAGCAAACTGCACTGCAGCCATTGTAGAGAACATGGCATTGCTTTGAGTATGGAAATGTTAGATGGAAGTTGAGGATGGGTTGTAAAATCCTTTGTGTTGCTGGTGATTCATTCCTTATGTTAAAATTGCCATTGTTTGTTAAAACCTCCAGTGGTGACATGTAAAAGGGTTGTCTCATCTCAGAAATTAAACTTGAACTATATGGGTTGTCCTGACCAGAGTTTCTTCCGGGCCTTCCCTTGTGACGTGTATCAGATGAAATGTTGAAGATGCCTCCCTAAGCAGGACTGGGTGCGGCTGCTACAGGGACAAATGATTTAATATGATGCTTTGTTTGTAGTCAGCCTTAAGTGGGTGATATGCTACTCATTGTAGCTATGTGTGTCAGCTTTTGCTATCATACGTACACATCTGGCAGACAAACTTAGCGCGGAAACTCCGTCTGATGTAGATATTGTATGTTACATGATACAGTTTTGAGGGAGAATGTTTTTCAATAAGAGGTCTTATCCTTCCACTTTCTGAGCTTTCTGCTGCTCATGCAGCAGTGCAATAAGGTTTTTACTGTCACAACTGAGATTTACATTTAATGTAGTTACTAAAACCCTAAAACTTTTTTGTTCCTTCCTAAACTCAGATTTGGTTTTTGCAGTTCTTAAGAGTGATCAAAAATGTGTAAATATCCTTTCCTGCAAAGTACATATGGGTTTTTGGAGGAATGACATGTTGCTGAGTTTCAGGTAGAGCAAAGTAAGTGTAAGTAAGGAAATGCTGTACAAGGGACACTAGCAAATTCATTATTTCTGAGGTGGTATTAAGTCTTCTCTCAACTGTCCTCTGACCTTGGAGATGCCTGGACTCTCTAGAGGTCTCAGCTGTATCTAAGAACCCTTCATCCTGAGAACAAAGTTGATGAGGAGAGATAGAATTGAGATCTGTAGGTTTTTTTCAAAGCGTTGTTGCTCTTAAGGCAAACCTGATGAACTGTTCAAAGAAGTCTAGAGGTGCAGCTAATAAATCACATGGGCAGGTAATGTGTGAATTACTTGGCATCGAGATGCTTAAATCCCAAATTGTGAAAATACTAGTAAGAAACTCCTTTGCCCAGCTTTTTTTCTTGCGTAGAAATACCTACAATCTTTTAAGCAAGTCCAGGACTACTGTCTGTTGATGTAATAATCCTACTAATGAGTCAGAAATGACACGTCTGCGTGTCTCAGTTCTGGAAGGACCTAATCCATTGTGTGTTCTTGTAAGTTGTTTAACATGATTTGATGGAAAGGAGCTTGATACAATGTTAGTGATACTTTCTTTTAAAGCAAGCCTACAGTGGTGTGGTGATGTGATAGGATTCTCTTGATTCTCTTTGTGTGCATGTGGGAAAGATGGGGAATCCTGGGTTCTGGCTTCTCTGTCTAAAACAATTTTGCCTTTTACATTAAACAGCAGGAGCTGGGAAAAGGAGCGTTCTGAAATTTTGAACACATAGACCAATGTGCACTTATTTGTGGATGTCTTTGTGCACTAGGTAGGGACAGTGGGCCCTTAGAACACTTAAAATGCTCAAGCCCCTAGAAATGGGGCACTGAGGTCCCATTGTGCTGCAGTGACTCTCTAGGTCACTATGATCCTGCTGCAGCTGTGCTGGCCTTGCTGCTGAAGTAGAAGGGAATTATAGAGACAGTACTACAATACTGAGTAAAGGTGCTTGTGCTTAGGTAACGGCTGCCGGCTTTCCCCCGGGAACAGGTAAGTTTGGGGAAAACAGCAGCAACAATGAGAGGTGCTCTTAGGAAGAAAGAAATGGAGGTCATTTTGCAGGGCTTCTTTGGTAGCAACCTCTGGATCTCTTTGTTCAATTTCTTTACCTTCCGCGCTCTGTAAGAACAACTAGATCAGCCTCGTTGACCTGGACAAACTGAGCAGCGCAGAATGCAGAGGCAGGAAAATAAACAGAATAGTGGCAAGAACCTTGGAGCTCTCTGATTCAGAGAAAGAGGCACTTATATGCACTGGGTGAGCTTCAGTAGTTGCTAATTCCCTGTTGGAAGTCTGCAAGCCTACCAAGCCATGTGAAAACCAAATTATTAATGCTATTCTGAAATATGTTTCATTATCAATGTGAAACATAACAAAAATTATGTTACAAAGTAATGGCTTTACCTTTGGCATATATATCCCTCATCTGTTAGTACTTTGATGTGGTGATTTGTAGATAAAATAGATACCTACTAAATTCTTTCCAAAGGAAGACTGTCAAAGTGTTCTTTAAATAAATTGCTGTGAATAACTTTTTTTCATCTCTGTCTGATGTGAGACTTTGGGACAATGGAAGCTAAAAGGCTGCTAGACCAGTCTTCCCCTCCCTAGTTTTGACCAAGTCAGGAGTTACGCTGGGACATGAAGGAAAGACAAAGATTAAATCAGAGGAAACTAATCAGGCTTACAAGAAGAGTAGTTGTTGCCCAACAGAATAGAGCAATCGGTTGTCTAAATATTTTATATGGGATTATGGCCTATTGAAAGAACTTAGCCTGTTGGTACTTAAAAACTTTAGTCAAGAAGGGATAGTGCTTGTGTATGTAGCTTAATCTTAGGTTGTCTAATTACCTAATGTGATTATGACATCAAAGCCAAATTATAAAAATTCAATAAGTGACAGCAGTAATAGTTTGGAAGTTCTCAGTTTACACAAATGCATCAAATGAGCAGTTTATAAGCAACTGTAAAATAGAACTTCAAGGAAGTAGATTTGCATTTTGTTCTAAACTGAAATTAATGCATTATCCATGTCAGTCATAATTCATTTCTCAATTGTGCTAGTGAGGAACCTAAGGATCAATTAAGTTGAATTTAAGGTTCAACCTTAAATCCAGTTTCATTTCTTCTGGGTTAGTGACTAGCCTTGCCTTCAACACAGAAAGGCTTTTCTTTTTGCTTTCTTTCCTCTAATACACAGAAGTTCACAGCTGAGACGTAAAAGATCACAGCTTTAAGAGGTTTCTTAGGATTCAGAACGAAGAGTGGAGGGGATTTTGCAAGGAAGTTTTTAATGTCTTGAGCTTGTAAAGGTGTTTACCAGGTGCCATGTGGAGCTCAGCTCAAGGCTAGCATCAGTTTGGAACAGATGGGTGTAACCCCAAGATACCTGTGCATTCTTTGTGGCCTTTGTATGTCAGAACTGCCAAAACATAAAAAAAAGGAGAAACACTGGTTTTCCTCTGAGACATTACTAAAGCTTTTTTTTTTTTCCCCATCACCTCTGCACTCACCTTCTGTTGTCCATCATATCCTAGGATTAAAAAGCCCTAATATCTAGCTATGAAGAATCTGGAATTATGCTTTTGAAAATAATGAAAATATATGTATAAAAGCACTTGGTGATTATTGCATTGTGGCTAAAAAATGATATAGATTTAATTATCTGTGGCTTCCATCGGTATTATCATTTGACCTGGCTAACTACAGAGCCTGTGTAGCGACCAGAGACATAACTTGCCATGAAACTGTTAGAATTAGTCTTCACTGATGAGTAGAAAGGCCAACGTTTGCCCAAGAGCCTGGGAAAAATACTAAAGCCTTACTATTGCTCAATCTGTAAACTGAAAAAATAAGTTTTGACAAATCACAGCAGAGATGCTGTGTCTGCAAACAGTACAGATAGGCAAACATGGCTTTCTTGCACAGCTTGACTTTGTTCAAAATTTTTCTGTTGTGGCAGAAAAATATTCTAAACTTTCTCAGAATAATCCAAGTAGATAACTAGAGTTTGCGCAAAGTTTCTGTTGTCTTGCTGTTTCTCTCACTGTGGACGTGGAATTATAAGTGGTGGTATTACAGAAGCTATATGAATTCTGTAACACTAAATAAATTACTGCTTTTGAAATTCAGTATTAGTAGCACCATTATGTGGTACATAGACTTATATTAGCATCTTCTCACCCAATTTAACTGCTTTTTACCTGTGTTTTCTGAGCTGGAATTTAAGTGGCAAGACACATTTAATCATCTCTGTCTTCTTGAGGGCATTAGAGAGCCAGTATTTCATCAAACCACTGAGGAAGTTTCTAAAAATTCTTTCGTCAGTGAATTTAATTTCTTCCTTGTTCAACAAAGTCCCTGCAGCCTCAGCAAAACCTGAAGTACTGGTGACAAGTAGCATTGGGAGGACCTTTATTTGAGATAATGAACTGAAAGAACCCTGCTTTCCTTTTAGAATGCAGACTGTGAGCTGATGGAATATATTTGTGAACTAAGCACATTTATGTACTGTATCATAGACAGGCCGTGCATTTGGTGTTCTCCAGTGCATTTTATTATATCACCTTAAGAAAAGCATGCTGGGTCAGACCACAGCTTCATCTAGACCAAAGTCCAGTTTGGCCCATCACTTGTCTACATTGTCATCTATGAGTAATTATTTGTGGAAAAACATAGTAAAGCAGGTGTACAGTGATGTTTCCCCAGTATGTTTTCTCATTTCCTACAACTTACAGCTCAGATGTTTTCAAGACAGAGAAAACAGGAAGCCCTAAACTGTACAGTATAAACTGTGGCCAGCACAGACATAAAAAGTGTTACAATGATCTCCTCTGTTGTGGTCTGTCTTGCTTTTGTAATTCCTTATAATGTTGAATAGCTTTTGACTGCTACTGAGTATTAAACTGACATCTTCATAGAACTAGCTATTGTAGTCTCAAGGCCTCATTCCCAAGAGGCTGTGATCAGCTCAAAGCCTGTAACTGTGATGTGAAATTAAGCTTGTTTTATTCCCTGAGCATGGCTTTGTATTTGATTCTGCAGAATTTCACCTGGCATTTTGATCACTAAGTTTCAGAAGGTCCTTTTGTGGTTCTTTGTAGTACACCCTCATCTTTATTACCCTCAGTAAATTAGGTGTCATCAGCAGGCTGTCACCTACTGTTCGTTCTTACTTCTTTTTACCAAATAAATTGAATGTATTATTCCTAGAGCCTTGTTCAACTCTACTAGTGACTTTCCTCCACTGTCAAAAATTGCGTTTTCTTCTAACCTTGTACTTTTAACTATATTTTTGTGTCTGTGTGTGTTAATCCCATAGCTGCCTAGTTTTGTTATGAGTCTTTGATGACATGCCTTACATGTCTTTCTAACATCTGTTAGAAAGCAAAGGGGAGTTTGATTATTAACCAAATCTCCCTTATCCACATACTTTTTCTCTGAGTAACTTCAATAGCTATGTGACAGACAACCTCCCTTTACAAAATCTTTGTTGGCAGTGTTCCAACCTGTTATACCCGCCCAGGTGCACCCTAATTCTACATTTTTGTTAAAGGTTCTGCTAGGTTGCCTGACTTGGACAAGAAGTGTTTCAGACTATAGGTCTCTGTATCTCTCTGCAGCATTTGCTACTTTGAAGTCTTCGGGTGACAAAGCTGATCAGAAGTTATTCACCGCAGTTACTAGATCAGTTATTTTACCCTTCAGTTGCTTCAGAAGTGAGTGAGAACCATCCACTTCCAGTGATTTCTTACTCTCTGTTGTCTATTTGTTTTGTGACAACTTCTTTTAACAGTTCAAGATAGGCGCATCAGAGTTTCCTCTTAAGAAGCTTTTTAGCTTGGGAATGTCTTTCAAACTCCTTGAAAGTGCACACAAGCAAAATGCTCATTCTTTTATGCCATGGTTATAGTTTCTTGATGAGTTGTATTTTATTTTTTTCATCCCGATAATAGATTAGCATTTCAGTGCCAGATTTTTGTCCTCGAGTGAATGAAAATAATTTACTCTTAGTTATTGATGCCTTTTACAAGTTACTTCTTGAATACTTGGGGGGCGGAATAATGATTTAGTATTTATATATTTATCTTAAAAGTATTTGTGTTTCTTTATCCTCATTTGGACATAGATTTAGTTTTTTGGAGGGGATGGATTCTTGCTGTTAAAAAATTCCCACTTTTTTCTTTTCTTAAAGTTTTCTTTGTAAGAAGCATTTCTACAAAGAATTGCACGTTTTATTTTCAGAAAGTGTTTGACCTTTCCAGTACTTACATAAGGAATTGTGTACCTAATTGTAAATCAAATAGGGAAATTTATGATACTTACAGAACAATTCTCTAGATGAAGTGGACATATATGAGTGTCTGTCAGTGTCTGATTTTAAAAGCAGGGAAGGTGTATTTTCTGGCGGGGTGTATGCCCAAGTCTGTCTTCCTAACACTGCAATAGATTTGAGTAGTGTATCCCTTCAGTATGAACTATGGATGCTCCAGGAGTGGTGTATATAGTGTTGACAAAGTATGGATGTGGAAGGGCATTTCAGAAAACCATTTTGTGCAAGCAGGTTGTATGTGAACAGCACTGCTTGTCTTATAGCTTAGATGAGGATTTCAGGCTACCACGTGTTTTGATGTGATTCTCTGTCTGGAATGTATTGGCTTCTGGATGTGCTTTGCTCCCTACAAAGAAGAGGACTCAAGTGGCTCCCTTAAATTATATATCTGAAAATTATGCAGCTGAAGTTATGTGAGGTGATTGCCACAAACAGGGACTAATTCAGAAACACTGTGGTAAACTAATTCCTCACAGTTGTCCAGATGGCAAGTTAAAAATGCAATACTGATCAATGAAATTAAAGTAAGTGTGGAAGGAGGTTGTCCAGATCCCTTAAAACTGTGATCATATCACTGAATATGATGGCTCCAAAATACCTCCTCCACCTCCCCTTGGCCCCCAAAAACCCACTCATGCAAACAAGCTTACAGAAATTGTGTATTAAAAAAATAATAATTAGGAAACGTGAAATAGATTACCTGTATACTTGTAGTTCATATGTTGAAAACCACATTAAATCACCTCCAATATTATGAATGCCATTTCCATCAAAGTTTCTTCTACCTAGAAAACTGACTGGCCATGTTAGAAGCTCATCTGGGAATGTGTGAGTTTCTTATCATTAGCTGCCTTGTTTCTTAAGCATAGGAACAAGATTAGGTATCACAGAAGTCCTGGTTCTGCTACTTGAACAAATTGCTTAATCTGCCCATTTTTCTTGCCAAATGGAGGTAATGAAACACACTTGCCTTTGTGAAGTGGTTTGATATCTGCAAAGAAAAGGTTTATGCAGCAGCTGAGGACTTCCATCCTTTTTGTAATAGCCTTGTAAACATCTAGGAGTGAGAACTGGGATTGAATGTGTGCCTAAGAGTGCATGGGCAAGAAAAACCACAAAATCAGGTGCATATTGGAGGGTGTATTTAATGATATGGGAGTAGTCTGTTCATTATGTTATGGACTTTGTAATTTTAATTAAAAATAAAGAAAAACTATTAGCCCAAGTTCTAATTTTAATCAATACTCTGCCTCTCTATAAAATTATCTGAAATATCCTAAAATTATCTGTTTGAAGCGAGGCAGAGCAACAATACAAAGGTTCCCCCCAAAAGAAGACTTTTTTATTAAATGAGGTTTTCTGTTGTCTTAAGTCTCTATTTATTTACCTCCCATCATTGACTTGTATGTGATGATAAGATCCTCAATACTGTGAAGTTAGTCACTGAGCAATAGGACTGCCTTTCCAATGGATTTGACAGTGATTCGAGCTTTTTAACAAAAAAATTCCTCCTGCTCTCTGCCTTTTCATTGTGCCATTGGAAATATAAACTATTGAGATGCTTGTGAAGAATAAAAATGATTTTTCTGTGGGCACCATTAAGTAACTGATTGCCTTTGCAAGGTTGATCTACAATCTGCGTTGCTTTGTATGAGAGCTGGCTGGATGTTGTGTGGATACTGTGCTGGTTAGTGACACAGCCTGGAGCTTCTGCTCTGTGGCAATATCTTTTGCTGGTTGCTTGGTAAACATTTGTAGCATTTGAGTGGATCGCTGCGTTATCTGTTGATTGATCTGTACCTGGCCACCCACACTTTTCACAGAGGATGTCTGAATTATGCTGGGTGTGTTCATCTGATGTCATGCTAATTGAATGCCTACTTGATTTGTGGTAGTATGAAGGTGATGTTATTCTATAGATGTTACTTTCTTAGAAACGATATTGGTAACATATTTCCTGTGGGCTTTCACCATCTTGCTGCTAAATAAAAAATGATCTGAAGATCCATTTGTTCTCAGCTCTAGACTTTTTGCTAATGGTTTTCCGCATGCCTGCACATATCCTTTCTGCTTCTCTCTTCTTACTTCCTGGTATGTATCTCTTCCTATCTGATTATATTTGAAAAGTGTGTACCATCTTCATCTCTAAAAGTGAATATGTAGATTTACAATTCTGGTTTTATGATCCTTTAGCAAACAAGAACTGCACAGGTTTGTCTGTACTGTCATGTTAACTCTGGACCTTGTAGCTGAATCCAGGCATCCTAGTGGCGCTCTCTGGAGCCTTGTTGGGGAAGAAAGTGATTCACATTTGAGCTCTGCAGATGTAGGTGGTCAAGCCACTTGTCTTTTTAAATGCGGTCTGAACTTGGCCCCTGATACTTGTATAAACACAGTTAAGGAAAGCAACTTCCAAAGAATACTTGTCATGTGATGTTGAAGGAGATAGAGTTAAATGTGCTAGCAGGAGGATCACAAGGAGTGCAGAGTTCAATTAAGATCTGGACAGTGATGCTTATTAGGTTTTTGGAGGAGGCAGAACAGACAAAGTGAGTCAGGAAGGATCGTGCTCAGAAGGAAGACATCGTGGTTTGTGCATGAAGTAATGAAGGTTTGGATTGTAGGTCATAAATCTACCAGAATTAAGATTCTTCAGGCAAGATGATCTTTGGTCAACTGAAGCTTCTCTGAGTGGAAGCAGGAAACTGTTATATGTAATGCAGAGCATGTGACTCAAAGCATCCCTGAAATGGCTGACAGAGGTAATTAAGACAATTGATCGCTGCTGTGATATTAATATAAATCATTCCTTTTGATTTTCTGAAGCTGATGAGATGTGTACTGTTATTGGATAGATAGTAATAAAAATGCCAAGGTACTTTTTTGCAAGATAATCTAACGGTA
>JAVSBS010009441.1:0-22082 GCA_033124195.1 Coracias cyanogaster | reverse complement strand
AAATGGAATCTGAGGCGTGGCGCCTCCCTCCAAAATCCCGATCGATTACAGGAACTAGGAAACACCCCCTTAAGAAATATATATATATATAGCTTTACTTGTTTCCAAAACCAAATACAGAACATACCCTTTTGTTTGTGTGCTCCATAGAGTCTTGTTCATGCACACAATGGGACAATGGCTTAGCAAATTGGCTAATACTGAAAAAGAGACATTACGAGAAACAAGTATTGAACTTTATAGGCAAGAGAACATAAATAAATTCTTTTATTTGCATGGGATGCCTTTGTAAATCTAGCAAGCATATACTGCCAGTTAGTCCTGTAGTTTCCAAGTTTTCAACCTTACTGTGTAATTAGCAACATCTCCAAGTATGTGCCTCTAGAATAAATCTCCAACATCTCCAAGTATTTCCCTCTAGAATAAATATGGGATACTTCAAAGAAAGAAGGAAAGGCTAGTTTATTTTCATATATCGAGCAACTTTTATGCATATGGATCACATTTCAGTAGAGCTTTGCTCCTGGAAATGTGTAAATTTTCTTCGCACATGGAAATTTTCACAGTAGCAGCTTTCTGTAGTTGGTGACTTTGGCTCCAGCATGGAAAGCATTAAATTACAAGCCTAGCTAGCAGTACAAAGATACAAAGTATCTGTATTCAAAAACGGAATCAAACAGGAAAGCAAGTCATCCTTTCATTAATCTCCTAGATATTCAATGACTGTAATATACATTTCATGACTGTAAGCATTTAATTTACATGACCTTCAAAATAAAGCACACCTCCTGCTTCAGAAATGCTGTATTTTCATTTTTGAGGTTGACGGGTCCTAGGACACATAGCATTTATCTTTGCAATTGCCATCTTATAAGCCTACAATCAACTTCATAAAATAGCTATGCAGGACGTAGAAACCTGAGCTCTGGTTTTCAGTGATTGTAAATGTATTCTTAAATACATGAAGTTTGCTATAGGCTCCAAGTTCCATGTTTTGCTTTTCTAAAGAAATTCTTCAATAGACTAGCAAAACTTTAGAAGAAATATTAATCTGTAAAACCTGTGAAATTCAAAGATTAAGAATGTTACTTCATCTTAAAATAAATTCTATGTTCACCCATTTCTTATCTCTGTAGCCAGAAGACCTCTATACCACAATTTAGTGATTCATGCAGCGAATGACATTTTTTAAGAAATTCTGAAACTCAAATAGTAACTCATATTCCTCACTAGCTGACAAACACCCTTTAAATTGGATTTTTATGGCCTATACATCAAATTTATAGCTGGAGACTGTACAAAATGTGATGTCACTTCTAACTTGCTTAGAAGTGCTTTATACAAATTATACTTGCTTTATACAAATTATGTATATAATTATTTTAAAACAGGAGAAAATGTGATCTTCAAAATGCTGAAACAAATAGATATGACATGATTTTGTATTTATGTATGTGTGTTTTTAAAAAAGAATACATTTATATTTTAACAAATAATATATAGTTGTGGGAAGAATGTGTGAGATGTACTAACTGAAGATTTCTAAAACAATGTCTCAGTTCTCCTTGTTTCAGGATTTTGAATTTTGATGAAAAGTATGAATATGTATAAACTTAGCTTTGGTGATACCTGCAAACTAAATGAGCCATTGTCCTCGCTACTGTTCAGTTCCACTTGCAGAGCTTCATATCTATTACATAAGGGCACCTGGGAGGGTGGGATAGTCTCAGAGGATATGTGCCTGCTGAACTGGGCAGGAACTTGTTGCCATTGCCCCATGCCCCTTGAGTCACAGCGTTTAGCCAGGTGGAGAGAGGGTAGGAAATCCTCTGTGTATACATCCTGTCTACCTGTCAGACCTGTCCCAGGAAAGGTAGGGTATTACTCCAGTAGTCTATTTCTCTTTCACAGTCCCTGATACTCCTCAGCCTACTCACTTTCTCCCAGAGCTGTGTCATTAAGTGAAGGAGTTTCTTTACCTGGAAGCACCTCCTACAGGTGTGCTCACTGCTGCCATCTGGTACTGGTGTAAGAGCAGGGTACAGCCTGCAGCCTGGCACCTGTGTAGCAGTGTGTTCCCACCAGAGCTCTGTCTGGGTAGCGGTGTCAGTCACAGTGGGTGCAGAGCTTAGGGAGGCCATGAGTTTCTGCTAGGTGGATACCATTTCTCCCAGGTTGAGCTGGCAGAGAATTCAATGCTCTTCCTGCATGCCCTTCTGTCCAAACTCCCACGCCATGCCCTTGCTGATGCACCATGCCCTGTTTGCCTCCCCTATTTGTGATGCTCCTGGTTGCTTGTGCTCCCTATAGGCTTCTTTTATACAAGTGGAGGGGCTTGGCTGCTGTTCCTCCTGGCCTCATCTAGGTCTCCTCAGCCACTGTCACACGACATGCAGGCTCCTGATGCCTCTCTTGGCTCCTCCTGAGGCTCCACTGGTTGAAGAAAACCCCCTGTGCACCCCTCTGGAGCTCTCTGCTGTGGTTCATGCCAGCATGGAGCTACTTGCCTCAGGGAGCTGAGCTTTGGGCTGTGGGTGTTCAAGGACTCCTTTACTTAGGCTTACTTAGAGCCTGGCACAAAGCATGGGGTTGGATACAAAGAAAGCAGTCAATTTTCAGCTTGGCTGTGCTTTAGATCATTTTTCTAGTATATAGACTAGCCATAGACATCTCATCTTCATCCATTTTCTGTTAGTGTAGTAATGATTCAGAAGCCACAATAATGGCGATGCAGTATCTCTTGAGTAGCAAGCAAATTTAGGCTGCTGGTTAAACTGGTACTAACAGCCCTATATTTTGTGAAGTCATGCAAAATAGGCAGCATATTCATGGGTTTGAACTTACTAAAATTAAGACTAGGATAGGATTTAAAAACTCTTTCCTCATGCAGATACAACTGTATGCTTACATATATATGTTCATATGGAACAATATATCCTTTATTTAGAGATTTTATAGCTACTTTTCAAGAACTGCAGCTTATAGACAAAGTGTGGTGATCCATAAATTGAATTTTACAATGATAAAATGTTTGCCTTGAGATACAACAAAGAAAGTACTTACCCACGTCTAGCCTGTAACCAGTTCTCTGGGTTTTCCTATGAATGTTTCTGACAGGTATGATATTGACCTTGCAGTGACACCATTTTTCCAATAAATGTATAATGTTTTAGACAGTGCAAACTTGTTTTTTTTCTTCTCTACCCATTGTATAAAGAGAATTCTTGTTTAGAAACCCATAACTGAGTATGTTCAATTAAAATAACACAGAAAAATTATTTTGAGGTGTTGATATATTGACATGCTGTACTCCTTAGTTATTTAAAGCTTGGTAACAATTTAAAAGATTCAATAACAAAAAGACAAGCATTGACATGTAAAACAAATGCTTTCTGCACTGCCACCATTTCAGAACTCTGAAATGCCTGCAAGAGCTCCTCTGTCCCCCATTTATTCAAGGACTTACATATTTCTGTATATTGCTGTAAATACCATGGTAAATGAGACACAGTGAAGGTCAGAAGGAACTCAGTTCCAGGTCTAAGCCCTACTAATGCAACCATGTAGATCTGACTGATATTTTTTTCAGGAAACACTGTTGTCAAGTCTGTCAGCATTTCACAAGAATAAAAATAACAACAGATTTTTCTATATGTTCCATATATTAGGTGGAGGTTGGGACAACCTTTTTCTGTTGTTTTTTTGGGGTTTTTTTTTTACATTATCTTGTTATATTCAGAGCTTTCTGTTTCTAGACAGATCTCCTATAATGCCACAAATATCTTTCAGGAATTATGACATCAAGTTTTATTTGATCTCTGTTTTCTTGTTTGGTGTTTTGTGTTATTGGCAAGACTATTACTATTCTCATTTATTTCCATTATTAAGGTGCTCAGGCCTTAAATCTTATCAGCTGAGTTCTTGTCCAGTTATTGAGGCTTGAGGATTTTTTTTTTAATGTTAGTAATTTATATCGGTAGAGACAGAGCTTCCAAACTCTGAATCACGGATCTTTGTATAAATTTCAGTCTTACTGAGTTATCTCCAGCTTTGCTGACTGTCAAATTGAGAAAATATTTAGTAAGTTTGAGAGAAAACGACCCTTTTCTTCAGGATATTAACCTATTTCCCATGATTCCTACCAGTAATTGATTTTGTCATGTAAGTATTATACTATTATAGTTTCTACAGTCTAGTTGCATGAAGGAACTAGGAGATATTTCTCATTATTTTTAAGAGGAAGCTGCTGATTTCTACCAGTTCTTTTGGCTGGTTCAGAAACATATTTCTATCATGCATAGTATTCCTTTTTTCACTACCTGTCTCTTCAAGTTCTACCTGTTGTCCACCTCCTTATTGTAATGAGCAGTTGTCCCATTTAATGCACACATTAATGCATTTAATGTCTGTAAATAGTGAATATGAAACAAAAGTTGTAAAAGATGTAGTAAAACATTTGTTTTAGGAGGAGTACCAGAGCTATCAGTACCGGTATGGGAAAACTCACCCAAAAATATTTGAGTGGAACTATTTGACAGACAAATATTTTATCCTGTATAGAAGTAGCTGAGTGAAAAATAAAAAAACATGCCATGAAGTTGATAAATACTTAATTTAAATAGATGTTTACTCTTCTATCTCTGTTTTTTTAAAAAAAGCATTAACATAATTAAGTAAAACATAACTAAGAAAGCATATAAACATAGCAACATTTATCATATTTTGTTTAGATCAATTCCAGTATGTCAAACTCTTTTTCATGCATAATTTTATTTATTTGAAAGTTTTTCTGCACTGGGGTGGGAAGTGAGAATTAGAGAGAGATGGTTCAGGGTTCTTTCTGGATCTGAATAAGAAAAGGCCAACAAATGGCTTAATGAAATAATTATTGTAACAAGGTATAATAAAAAGAGTAATATGGATAACAAGGAAACCTTACATCCCTTCAGTTTCCAGGAACCCTGCTTTTATCCAGCATCAGACAGATACTGGATGGACTTTCCCATGGCAAACCTATTGATGGAGGAAATTTCCTCCTTTTTGGCTATTTGAACTGTAACACTATTTTCTTACAAGAAAACAAGTGTATTAATACTGTCAAACAAAACTGATGCTCACTTGAGAACTTCTTGCTGCACTGTTACTAAGGCAAGACCACACAGGTGGTATAAATGCTGGTACCAAGTGGAGGCTGCTTTTGGGCTCCTCTGTTACAGTGAGCTGGCTGAGCTGATCCTGGGGGCAAGGATTTGTGCAGGACAGGACAGCCTGAAGGCCACACTGGATACAGCTCTATGCAGCACAATGTACAGTTGTCTCTCAGTCAGGATCACTTCATCCCACCCCTTCCTCCACATACAGCTTACCTTTCCAAAGATATTATAGTTGCAGAGGTTTCTCAAGCCCTACGTACAAGATTCAATAGAGCACATGACCTGTTCAAGGTCACTATCTCCTTGAATACAAGGTCTTCTGCAAGGCTCTCAGTATCCTGGTGAAGTCTAATCTTTGTCTACTGTACTGTATCTCACACTAGCGAAAATTACACTGCCTTCACTAATCATTTATATGTCACAGGACAAGAACCAAATTCTTACTATAGATTTACTGTAAAAAGAATTTTATGACTAATAAGAGCTGATTTAATTATAATTCTGCTAAGGTCAAAGGCCTAATGCTGCAGTTCTTTGTCAGACAGCTCCTTACTGAAATTAGTGGTACAAATGAACCTGGAAAACATTAGTTAGGAATGGTTCAGTTTCTTATAGGGAATACTTCAAGTTTATATTCAAACTTAAATCTGAAATGAAAATATTTACAGCATATATTCATACTCCATTATTTAATTTTATTTTGTCCTTCTCATAAATCACTTTCAATCTCTTGACTTGTATTTTCTACAGCCATTTTCATTATTTCTGCCATAACCTGCAAACAGGATACTCTGCTCAAACTCTATCTATCTTTGCAATATTCACTGTCCTCTACAAATTTTAGTAGCTTTGAACTAGCCCACCAAATTCATACGTTGGGGTGACACCAGCACAGAAACGTAATACAGATTTGCTTATAGTGGGTGAAATCCGCTGCAGTGTACAATGTTGTGTCCTGTTATATCACCAAGCCATGTAGTATTAGAAATATTGTCCAATGTATACAAAAACAAGTCCGTCTGGAAGTGAATTGGCAAGACAGGGGAAACGTAATTGAAAACAAAATACTAAGCTTCCAGATACCATCTTGTCTAAATAAGTCAAGCAAGAAAACCAGAGAAGCGGTGGTTATAGCATTAATGGGTAAGAGTAGCAATACCTGCCAGAGTTGTCACCTCCCTCTGCTCCTTCTTCAGTGGTGAAACTTACGGAGCAGGGAGCTGTGCAAGCAGATAATTGAAATTAACTATCTAGGCTGTGTCTAGTATTGGAGTAGCCAATGACAAAGTGAGCACTGACAAGGTAGGCTATTTACTACCTTGGCTTTTAGTAATGTGGGAGAAAATGTTTCATCCTGATGACAGAAATAGATTAATATCAAAATACTGAAATAAATCAAGAAAACTGTGATGTTATAAGAAGTTATAACTTGCAAGTCTATCTTATCTTCTTAGTTTCAGTCACGTAAATTTGGAGTATCTCCTCCAAGGATAGTGGAATAACAGTCACCGTGACTCAAAAGAAAATGTTGTTCCCTATTCTAGGCCTCAGATTTTGTAAAATCATAATACCCAAAAAAAGCTAGAATGTAGGGTGGAAAAGTCACGCAAAGTATTAGTAGTTATAAGCCCTCTGAAATATTCCTTCAAAGGTATCCAGCAATGTGTTAATTGCTATGTATTAAACAACAAAGTGTAAATGCAGTACTTAAAAGCATCCTACTCTGATTCTTCAATTATTTTTTGAACTAAATATATCCAATAGATATAGATAGGTAACTTTTACCATGGATTATATATAGCAAAATAGTTGGTATAGAAAGTGAACATCTGGACTCAATATAAGTGGTGTATAATTTAATCCAAATTCCAGTGATATAAAACTGTTAATGATAGGATTACAGGAATTCTGGATGATGGATTCTTGATGAAGATAACATATGCAGATACTTACAAAAGTAAGGAAAGTGCATGTCGGGAGAGATTGGAAAATATTCTCAAGAACTTGATAAAAAAAAAAAAAAATCAACTGACCATTCAGTCTCCAAAACTGGGCAATTTCACAGAATATGTAAGGAACACCAGGTGTGCAAACCACATTATGATTTTGACACTGTAAAAATTTCAGTTTACTAGTATGTTAGCATGTCTTTCTAGAGTTAGTATTTTGATATGCTTCAGTGATCCACTATGTATCCTCCAATAATATACTGAGAATTTAATAAATCAAAACTAGAAAGAAAAAAATACCAGGAAAATAGATAAGTTAAAATAGTACATGATAAAGAAGTGATAAGAGATTACTTTGGATACTAATGACCATGAAGATGATCAGAGGGCTGGAGCACTTCTCCTGTGGTAAAAGGTTGAGAGAGTTGGGATTTTTCAGCCTGGAGAAAAGGAGAAAAGAGGGGAAAAGAAGAGGGGAAACTTTATGGAGGCCTTAAAGGGGGCCTACAAGAAAGCTGGAGAGGGACTTATTACAGGGGCATGCAGTGATATTAGAAGGGGTGAAGACTTTAAACTGAAAGAGGGTAGATTTAGATCAGGAATTAGGAAGAAGTTCTTCACTGTGAAGATGGGGAGGCACTGGAATGGTTTGCCTGGAGAGGTTCTGGATGCCTCATCCCTGGAAGTGTTCAAGGCCAGATTGGATGGGGCTTTGAGCAACATGGTATAGTGGCAGATGCCCCTACGCATGCCAGGGGTGGTTGGAACTAGGTGATCTTTAAGGTCCCTTCCTACTCAAACCGTTCTATGATTCTATGGAATAAATATAAAGCAGTTACAGTAACAAGAGACAGATGGGAAGTAGTAGATGCAAAATATCAAGATATATGCACAGGTTTCACTTACGTCTGATTATTTTTAAGTCAACCAACATTCTCCTCCTGAGTCTAGGGTAGATTTGTGACACCAGAAAAGAAGCAAATGCAGTCCAGAGGCAGCTATAACCCTGTGCTTACATTTATGTCTGTAAACTAAGGAATGCCAGGGTACATCCTTTTGTCCTGAAGCCAACTGGCATAGTTTTGTCTACCTTATTAAACACCGTTATTCCCTGGAAGAGGCTTCTCTATTGGCAATAGTCACTGGTTCGTGCTAAGCTGCAGATGATGCCTCATAGTTTTCTGGGAAAATACTCCTTGGCTCAGGCCAAAACCAGCATATAGTACTTAATCCACAATCTAATAGAATGGCCAGTTGTGCTGTATGGCTTGGACCTAGGTCCTAGCCCTTTTAAACTTCCTTGTATAGGGGTAGCTCCTGTCTTTAATAATGAAATCGTCTACAAAATACACTTTACCAAACTTGAACCTTATTTAACCTGTGGGTCATCTTCATTTTAGAATAATGTCTTTAATTTCTGCCTTTTATAATGTTCCTGAAAAGCTACTCGATAGCTGGAATTAACCACATACATGTATAACATGTTTGATGCTCTAAAATCCAGACTCATGCCTCAGTTTTCTATGTTTATTGACATATGATAAGAAGACAACAAATGGTTTATAAATAATAGGGGAACCACAAAGAATAATACTAACTGTGAAAATAGCGGTATAACAAACCTGTAGTGAAAAAGGAGTGAGGAAAGGCTAAGTGACTTAAAAATCTGAACATATTTAAACATGGATAATATTTTAGCAAAGGTATAATAAGTTAAAATCTTGACAGTGCACTTAATTGATTGCATGCTTCTTTCTTATATGTAATCTGCAGATGCCTCCCTAGAAAACATGTATTCTCATAGATTATATTCATTTCTTTTTGTTTGGAGGTCACCAACCAAAATGTATTCAGACTTCATACATAAAGAGTTATCAATATCAGAAACAGACCTGGAACAAAAGGTCATTAAGGTGCAGCACATAGCTTTCAGCAAGATTGTTTTTACTCTTAGTGTGATTTTATGTTTATCTTCAGATATCCACCAGACTTTTTGTTTAACTGAAAACACACCACTAAAATTGAAACCTCTAAAATGCTTAATTTCTCATGTTTGACAAACTCCTAAAACTATAGAAAGCCACAGCAAGCCATTATTATAATTGGTTTTTATTATTGGTATGTGGATGGTATATTAATAAGTATGAGGGAATGTCCAACAATCAATGAATGATTTAATTCTTTTGTACTGAATCTTTTTCGGGAAAATATTCCTGAAGATGAGTTGTGTATGAGCTCTGTATTCTCCATACAGAAGCTGTCATCCCCAGATGATACACCTTTATGAGTAACCCATAGAAATGAATGAATCTGTAAGTGCTGCAAAGTTCCCATCAGGGTGATTTTGACTAGGAGGATTTGACCTGCTTTTGGGCAGGTAGGAAACCAGACTGATGAGGTTTTAGGTTTTTCTGAGTCTCATAATCTTGAAAGTGGTAAGAGAAAGTAGAGCTAGGGCAAAAGGTACTAACATTGTCCAGCTTTCCTAGCAGGTTCTCACTATTAACCCACAAACACACATCACACACATGACACTAAATGTTTTTGAAAATTGACGGACTTTCCATTTCTTAAAGAAATAATTCATAATGAGACATTTTTAAAGGAGTGGGAAGTTATAAAAGGAGTATAACAAAAATTAAGAATCATGCAGTTACATCCTATTTTGATTCTGATATAAAGAATGCTGGAAGAAACACTTTTTTAAAGTGGAAATCCTTTTGCTGTTATGCAGGCTTCATAATTAGCTTTTGATTATACCAGAGGAAAGTGAGACTGGACTGAGATTTTCGGGCACAAGGGAGAAGATGTGCATTTGTGGAATATTTACTGCTGGAGGTTGTATGTAAACTTGATCAGCCTATCTGCTTCACCTCCTCCATGCACATTTCTCAGTCCTCTGGCTTTTTCTCCAGAGGGGTGTTCCTTCCTACTCATCCCTCTTTCTCCTCTGGATGATATAGCAGACTGAATATTTGCAGCTGCTTTATGAATAAGGTTAAAACATCCATAGGCTTGATTTAATAACTTAAAAAGGGTATTTCCCAACCTTAACAGGTAATTGAATGACAATGCTGCCACACAAATCATAAGGCTGTTCATGCAGCTGGATAACTCTGCCCACTGCCAGCATGAAGTCCATAAACAAGTATTTTTCACCATTTCATTTTTTCAGCACAGTTGATCATTGCACATGCACTGTTTCCTCTGTATACCCACCTACTCTGCAAAGTCTGCAATGCTTGTTAGCTTGCTGTATGTAACGTTATATAGAGGATAGAGCTACAACAGTTCATAAGCTGTGCCCACAACAGTAATGGTTATTAGATGTCCACAAAACAGTTTCAAATTCCTTAATCCAACCTGTACAAGATTTCTTTTAGAAGTACTCTTATATAAAGCCTTGCTTTTGTAGAAGATAAGTAGCATTACCCCCTTAGTCATTCAGATGCTGTTTCTTCTAAGAAATTTTCACCTGAAGAAAATTGCAGAAGGGCAACTATAAATATTTTAAGCAGATTTTTTTAAAATTTAAAATATGAATTTCCATTAGTAAGTCTGTGTTTCCATTTAACAGGCATTTCCATTGTGAGCAAGATTTTATATATAGTAGAAATAGGGTTCATGCTTTAATAATTGTATTTATTTCAATTTAACACTATTATGCAATGTACCAATTTAAATCTCTCTCCTATATGTATATTAAAAT
Organism: Coracias cyanogaster; assembly: GCA_033124195.1. Classification (NCBI taxonomy): domain Eukaryota; kingdom Metazoa; phylum Chordata; class Aves; order Coraciiformes; family Coraciidae; genus Coracias; species Coracias cyanogaster. The sequence continues at coordinate 11,271 of JAVSBS010009441.1, read as the reverse complement.
CCAGACAATTTCACATCTGTGCTGTAATGAAAAATAATATCTGGTTTTTACATCCTAAGCATTTCAAAATGGCAATGTGACCTTTTCTGCAAAGCAATTTCAGTAAAACAATCACTTTTTAAAGCACCTTGGTATTGAATCCTTAGAGAAAGCAACTCCATCTAAATGACAGTAAAAGAATACTGTATTTTTGTTGCCAAGACATTTAGTATCTAGGAATAATGTTAATTTCATTGTAGACCAAGAAAACAGTCAATTAAAGCACTACTAAATAAATGATATGGAACCCAGGTAATAGCTATTAGATGTTTTTCAAGGTTATAAATTACAGAGGGTTTCTATTAAAATTTATATTGGACAAAAGGTATACTTCTCACCATGGTAAAGTTTTTAACAAGTTTTTAACCATAACAACGTTAATGATTTCCTTAAGAGATTGAAGGAAATAGAAAAATGGGCTTTCATAATAAAAAAGAAAAATACCATTTATTGGCATCTTAGTGCTAAATTCAAATTACTTGAAATACTTATTCAGTGTATTGAAACACTGATTCAATGAATATGTAAATTTAAGAAAAAAATATTAATCTCTTTCAGACTTGAGTCTTTGTAGAACCGCAAAATACTGTATTGTCCTTATCTGTAAGCCCTTTTCCTCAGAGCCCAACATGAATCTTTGTCGATTATTTCACCATCTGAATATTGATCTTAGATAGACAATACTTCTTTAAAATGTCATTTTCCCCCCGTCTTTTATTTTCTAGATGAACATATAAAATAATGATTTGAACAGATTTTTTTGATGTGCATTTTTTAAATGAATACATATCATTCTATTTGTTGTAGTTAGTGCATTAAAACAACACAGCACATTAGGACATATGTTGTTTTCATGCTAAAATCAAATCCCAAAGGTTTTGTGAGCAAAAAGCACAGCTGTTATGCAAGAAGGGTTAAAAGGGAAACCCCAATAATTTCTCAGCATTCAGTTAGTACCTAAGGATTCTAATACGGAGGAAAAGAGACAATAATGTTTATTTCTGTGTTCTGGAAATAGTGAATTTGAATATTTAGAGTATTTATTGATTAACATTCTAGGATGAACTATGGAATTTGCATGAATCCGCCTGAGGAACCATTTTCATCTTAAGCAGTTGTAGAACTTGACAGAAAGTTGTGGTCATTTTTTATTCTAATATTCAGTGTATTATTGATCTTGTTTCTGAAAAGTCTATGTGCTCCATTAGTCATAAAAATTGCCTTGATACTTGGAGGGGAAATATCTTCAAATTTTGTTGGATTCACATTAATTTACTTATTCTTTTATGACAACATGATTTTTCAGTATATTTCTGTGCAAGCAAACACTGTTTTTCAATTCCCTATTTCAGTTCCCTATTTGGGGATTTGGATTTGCTATTAATATGGCTAAAACCAGAGTTTGATACCATGCGTCTGTGACTCTGACTGAACACAAGAAATTCACACAATGGAATCACTCCTTACCCTTTGCTCTCTGCCTCCAACAAGTAGAGTCATAATGGTTATTCTTTGGGACACTGTTCACCTCCACAAGGTTTCTTAATAATATTCTTCCTGAACATTCACCCTTCCATTCTTACACTGTTACCTGGATTGATTCATTAAGATCTGAAGGAAACTAATGATACACTGGGTCAAATAAAGGAGAAAAGCGAGGTTTTCTATCATGGCCCAACAATAGCCACTACTGGGCCTGGGACCAGAGCACAATGTCATCTACTGATTTCCTTCTAAAGTGTCTGTAAAGAGACTTAGGATGTCACATATTTCTTGTGGTGCTCTCCATTTTAGATACTGGGAATTATCTCACTGCATGGCATAATCTGTCAAAGAAAGCCTTTAAGTTACACTGATCAGAAACCTGTCTTGTTTCAGGCCTGACAGAAGATAGATCAGCATTTGTTATAACCCTCCCCTGCAGAAATTAATAGATTAGGCATAATTGGGTTCAGGCCTAGAAATTGTTTCTTGTCAAGATTTCCCTCTTTTGAGGGTGGGACTGGGATGTAAGCAATATGCTATAGTTTAAAGTAAGTTTTTACTGTGAATCTAATGCGGCAACTATCCTCTTGCTGTGATCCTTACTTCTGAGAGCTGGATTGCACTTTCAGATTGCTCTCTGCCTCTTGCTAAGCAGATAAAAATCTTTTAAACTTATCTGGGACTCTTCTTCTTTATAAAGCGCTGTATGATTAACTTTCCTGAAAATTCACTGCCTTGCTGTGGCAAACTCACATGGAGCATACAAAAATGCAGATGTTCCATGCTCTTTTTTTGAGTATTTTTTTTTAAGTATTTTTTATATAATTTTTATTTTATTTTATTTTTTTTTTTAATTTGGAGACCAATAGAAGCAGCGTCTCTAGAGATATAGCATATGCAGCCCTTTGGCTTCTCCTTAGCCACATAGTAAGTAAAAGGCTTTATATAGAGAGCAAAGAGAGAACTCTGCTGCAGCAACATGCAGTAGGCTAACTCTGACAAAAATATGCACAAACTGCCCCTCTTGGGTCCTTTTGTCTCTGACTTAAAGACAAAAACCACAGCACAGCTTCCATGTACTACTGAGGAAAAGTATGATACATTCTGCGAACTATTGCTTTTAGCATAAGAAGAGAGGGACTCAGGACTTCTCAACTTCTATTTCTTGTTCTGCATTGTCATCTAGATAAGTTGTTTTGGTATAAACAATTAAATTAGTGAAGTGTAATCCTTTGTATTCTGAGAAATAATAGCTACAGTCTAATGAGGGAACTGCCAGAGACTTGCATTACAGTGTTCTATAAAATAGAAGAGACAATAATTGCAGTTGAAGAAGCCCTAAATAGCTAATAAAGGAACTGACTTGATAATTGCTGTTGCTGTGTCTATGTCAGAACAGGACTGTCCTTTCTCTACAGCTTTTTGGTGTAATGATAGTGTGACATACTTACAATATGTTATTTCTATGATGCATATTTTCCTCCTTTAAAAGGTACACCAGACACAGTTAATTGTGTCACCAACTACACATTTTACAAAACATGAGGGAGGGACTGAAGGCTGTTTATCCATGACTCTGAACTGAATGTTAAACAGTTGCCTTGGTTATACAACTTGTTCAGTGTGGGAGACCACTCTCTGGGAACTCAGTGAGACTTGCTGGGGTTCTTAACCACAAAACTTTTTAGAGTTATGATACAATGAAATGGATACAAGTTTCATACTAAAGAAGGTTTCACCATATAGGCAGAATGGCAATGGAATAATATGCAATGTCCATGTACCTCAAGGTTATTTCAGATTAATCTGACATCTATATTTTAAGACAATTGACCAAAATCAGAAAAACGAAAGCATTTAATCCAGAGTTTCTGAATAGAAATAGGCATGTGAGTCCTCTGTTTAGTGAAGAAGGAGACCACATGCATGTCTTAAGGAATGAGGGGGAAGAGAATGTCTGAGCCAAATTCCCAAACTGGGATTATCTGAAATCCCACCCTTCTCATTGATGTAGTCACTTCACTTCTTAACTAAAACCTGTAAAACTGCTTTACATCCTACAGTTTCTTCTCAGACTTTTATACCAAACTAACTCCTCCGAATGAAGACATCAGTGCAACCAGCTTTTGCATAATAATCTGGCATTTGCAGACCTGGCCCAGGAGATAGATCCTGGTTAAGAGATCATTTATGCCATCTACATTCGTATCACTGTAAGGTGGTAGGTAACAGTAGCTTCTGGAACCTTTGACTCCTCCTCTTCCAGCTATCTCACCATACTGGTTTTTTGGCTTTTGTTTTGTTTTCTCTGGACATCTGAAGGAAGGACTCCTGGGTGTGCATAATAGCAAGGCTAAAGGCATTTAGCATGGTGAAAAATTAAAATCACACATGGATGAAACCAGGAGAGGAACATTTTTCTGAAATGCTTTGTTAAGAACTGGGTACCTGCTAAAAAGTTGGTGCTTCAGAGTTCTTGTCACAATATTTTTCAAGCTACAGCTAGCTTTTATTTATACGCTCTGAAAAACACTTACTCCAAACTGTTGTAACACTTAGTTTCTACTGAAGTTTTGCCCCATTTTCATTGCTGTCATGTTTGCATAAAGGAAAATATTGTTCTGTGATTGCTTATGATATGAATTTCAGTGTATAATGGATCACTTATGTTACTCCAGGAAACAATTAATGTCTTCCTAGTAAGCAAACAGAACTTCATTCATTGTAGGTAAATGGTTTGTTTCTAGCTTCAGGCAACTATTGAGTCTATTAGCACATTTCAATCCTATTCAGTGAGAGATTTCTTTTTAGTCAATTAGATATCAGGTCTAGCTGAGCCCACACAACAGCTAGGGCTGTTTCAAAGATGGCTGTATATAACAGACATTGAAGATGTGGGAAATAACTCAGAAGTTCCAAACTGAGCTGAATGCGCAGAATTGTTTCTCAGGTTGGAAAGTAGCAGAAAGCTCCTAAGGGGGTATTTTTCCATCACAGAAATTGAAGGCAGGGCAAGTAAGTCATGATTCTGTTTGTGGAAAGCCCAGGTAAAGAACGGCTCTTGTCTGAAGGCCTGGAATTGAGACAGTGAGCTATGTCAATCATCCTGGGAGTTAGCTGATTTTGTTACCAGAATGATTACCTCCAATTCAAGTGAGAGTAGGTGTAGCTATAAGGTGCATATTTATCTTTAAAAATCTCTTTCTCTTTCCTAAACTTGGAGTTTTTCTAGGAACCAGTAATTTCAGGCTGTCTGCATTTCCTTAGGGATGCAGTTTCTCAGGCAATGATGACACAAGAACAGGCTGCATAGGGGTGTTGTATATGCTCCATCCTTGGAGGTGTTCAAGGCCAGGCTGTATGCGGCCTTGAGCAACCTGGTCTAGTGGAGAGTGTCCCTGCCATGGCAAAGGGGGTTGGAACTAGATGACCTCTAAGGTGGCTTCCAACCCAAACGATTCTATGATTCTATGCTGAATTCCTTATGGGGGTATGTCTCTCTCTGAGATAAATACTAGATAGAAAGTGGGGATCCTTAATGGGGGCACCTGCCCACAGAGTTGGAGTGGCCTTTCTGGGGTTAGTAACATGACTAGAAGGGGAATGCTCCTGGTTACCTGTTTGATTGAGATCCAGTGAGAAAGTATAGGACCTGAAAGGTTTCTTCAGAGCTGTGATATTCCTTTTATTAACTTGGATCTTACTTAACAAATACAGTGTAAAAACTGTGAATTGGGATTCTAGACATGTATTTTGTTTCATTAATATGATTTCATATTTGAATTGTTCCCTTTGTATTATATCTGATTTGTATATTTTTTCAGTAATAAAAAGTGTCTTTATTTGGAATAGAAGGATTTACATTACTTGATTTCATCTGATTTTATTTCTTTTATTTTCTAGCATATTATAATGATCTAAAATGAAGTTTATAATTTATTTCATGTAGTTTGTCTAGAATAAACAGAGACAGTTAATGCTTACACTATCTGCTTATCAAAGCCAGTAATGGATTTCTATGGTGCTAGTTTACATGGGCCGAGAATGTTTTTTACCACATTCTTGCTGACAGTAATTAAGCAGTGAGCCAAAATACTGATTCTAGTACAACTAGGAAAGCCTCTGGACAGGGATTCCTGAAATATGCCAATGTCTATAAGGTAAAAAAAAAGTATTTATATATGTGTACTGGTTTAGGTTGTAATACAGTTAATTTACTTCATAGTAGCTTGTATGGTGCTATATTTTTTATTTTTGACCATATTTTTGACCATATTTGTTTGTGATAACACAGGGATATTTTAGGTACTGCTAAGCAGTGTTTGCACAGAGTCAAGGCATTTTCTGCTTCTCACCCCACCCCACCAGTGAGCAGGCTGGGGGTGCACAAGGAGATAAGAGGGGACACAGCTGGGACTGATGACCTCAGCGGACCAAAAGGATGTTCCATACCATATGATACCATGATCAGCAATAAAATCTGAAGGGAAGAAGAAGGAAAGAGAGACATTCAGAGTGATGATGTTTGTCTTCCCAAGTAGGCATTGCATGTGATGGAGCCCTGTTGTCCTGGAGATGGCTGAACACCTGCCAGCCCATGGAAAGTATTGAATGAATTCCTTGTTTTGCCTTGCTTGCATGAGTGACTTTTGCTTTATCTGTTAAACTGTCTTTATCTCAATCCATGATCCTCACTTTTACCCTTCTGTTCTCTCTCACATCCCACTGTCAGGGAAGTGATCAAATGGCTATGTGGCGTTTAGCTGCCTACAGAGTTTAAACCATGACAATATATTGACATTGTCTTGAGTGTATCATGCTTTCACTCATGTTATGTTTAGATAGACTTTGCAGAAGTCTAGAAGCTTACACAACACATCAGGTGTCAAGGGTTAGGGCTGGGCCGGCCACTACACAAAAGACAGATACTCTCTATTAAACCTCTCCCATCCCCAAAGGTGAAGAGAAAGGGAATAACAGAGACTTGTACATTGGAAAAGAAAACAAAAAACAGCTTTAATTAAAATACTGATGATAAAATGAAATAGATAAGAACAAATACGAAACCAATAGAGACTCCAACCCCACTGATGGCAGTTACATCACCCTCACCACTGATCTTCTGGGGCAGGCAGTACCAGACTGGACTCAGGGGCAGACAGGAACTGGATTCAGGAGCTGAATTCTGCAACTGGATTTAGGAACACCTGGTTTGGGATCTAAGGCAGAACAGAGTCCTCCTTGGATGCCGACCATTGAAGAAGAGAACTTGACCCTCGTGATCCTTCAGCTTTGTACTGAATATGACGTATATGGAATGGAATACTTCATTGGTTAATTTAGGATCACTCGTCGTGTCTGCTCGTCCCTGCAAGTGTGACCTCTCACTTCATGCACCCTCAAGATGCAAGATTTATCAGTGACCTTGGTCTCCATAGAAGCAAGTATAAACAAGAGCCTTTCGCCATACCAATGCTTACTAGTAAATACAAACACCGAATGTTATCATTTCTAGAAGCATACACTGCAAGCATATCCCGTTAACTTCAGAAGGGGCAGTTGGTTAAGAGACTTAGCTGAAAATAAAATCACGGAATCAAATTGGTTGTATTCTAGCTCAAACCAGGATAACAGAAAAAATGAATAAAAGGTTTTTCAAACAATATGAGAAGAGGCAAAGTATTTCAAAAAGCAAAAGACAGGCTGTGTAGAGATATGTTTGAATGTAGTAGCAAAAACACTTTTTGCAATGTTCTGACATGGCTTATTTATTCTTCTTGTTTACAATTTCAATAAATAATATAGCTCTCCCATTTTAGAACAAATATGTTCAAAGTTAGTTTTAGTCTAACAATGCAGTCTTGCATCATATCAGCCCCTAAAGGCTTGCAAATACACTTGTCCATGACGGTTATTTGTGAATGAAACAAGTAATGTAACATGAGGGAAATCAAAATACATGTTCTTAAGCCTCAAATGACTTATGCCACTAGGAAAGTTAGTGCTTAGAAATGCTAGACTGCTATGATTTTTTTAAATGACGGTACTGCTGTGAATTAGGAATAAACTTTTGTAACAAGATGATATGCTTTTGATTACTTTTTTCCCCATAATCAGGGTACGAGATAGTAGTGATATTTAAAGCTGGGAAGAGAACATTTACTACTATACTAATAAATATATTTGATATTATATATTTTTAAAGTTTTAAAATTATAATCCCTGATGGAAAGATGTTACATTGTGTAACGATATATGTGCTATGTAAATACATTTTCTCCACACTCTTTCTTATTCTGCTTTGAAATGCTACTGTGAATCTCTTTGTGGACGTTATGCCCAGTGTTACTGTAAATACTTTTCATGTTGTCAGCAAGACGAGCAGATCAGCATCAGTGCTTTCCCATTATGTTTTCCTGATATTCGACACCAGTGTTGCTTTTTGGGCTCAGGTGGAAAACTTCCTGCACTAAATGTAGAGTTGCCATGAGAAAATTGCTTTTCTATTGACTTCATTGGTACTTTTCTACCCTCACAACTTGGGAACAAAAAAAAAATAGTGATTCTGAGCTATATTTTTCTCCTTCTTTGATTATATCCTTCATTCAAGGCTCTGGTTAAATGCCAATATATACTGCACAGTACATTGACAAATAAGCTAGACTTCTTTTAATTTTATTTTTAATCAAGCAACATATAGTTCTGTCCTCTTTTGACCTACTTTCTATCAGTTACTGCAGTTGTATCAAAGAAGTCACCTTTCCCTTTCTCTATATTGTCTTCTTTATTGTGAATGTGTATAGAATATAACTGATCCTATTTCCTTGCTGTTGGAGAAATACTGACTTCTGTTTGGTCTACATGTCATTTACTGGCCAGTAATATTAAAACAAACCACCTTACTAAAGAATCCCCAACAGGCTGACTTCAAAAGGATATCTAAAAGAATAAAGATGAAAGATTGATACTGAATATAGATATATTAAAAGCCAAATCATGCCCCATTCTACCTCTGAAAAAATGAAGTAAAATAAGCAAACAAAGCCCTACACCAAACCCATTCCTTATTGTGTGGACTAATGTTCTATTTTTAATACTAGTTTGAAGGACCACCAGCAGAATTTCTTAAAATCTTTTTTTACAGAAGCATAGATGACAACTGGAAAGATACTAAACAGAGTTGGAAGAATCACACACCCCTAAGTTAGTTGTGCCCTGTCATGACCTGTCATAATTTAGAACTGCAACAGTTTTTCTTTGCTCCAGACATTGCTTCACTATGGCTTACAGAACATGAACAGCAACTGTGTAACTTGGAAATCAGATAGACAGACAAGATGAAAGGGATCTGTGCAATACAAAAGGTTAACATAATCTACAGGTCCAATATGTATTTCCCAGCTCAACAAAATTAAACTTAGAATTCTACTTCTGATCTCAGTGTTAAGCATAAGAATTAAAAGTAGCATTCACCTTGAACTTTCGCATTAAAATTTCATATCATAAAATAGATGCAAATAGAATGCGTAGACTTTCAGATATATTTGGTTATGAGTTTTTCATTCTCAGGCCCTTTTCCAGAACTTTGTGAAAATTTGTTTTCTTCTTCTGCCCTGTTTGGTCTTTTGAATAGGTAACTGAATCAGTAATTTGAGAGAACAGACCAATAGGAACATTAACTGTGAAAATATCTTACAGGCTTACAAATAAAATTAGAAAAAAAAAAAAAAAAGAAAACATGTTGAAAGAGCTATTAAAAATACAGGATATAGAGATTAACACATATAGCCTCAAATTTGACAAAAATTTTCAGATACTATGCACCAATCTTGACATTCTCTTCATGCTATAATATGGACAGACTATTTCATTCCTAATATTGCGGTAATATTGCACTCTGTTATGAACTGCTTACTTGTCTTTACATCCTCTGACTTGGCAAATACTCAAAACCAGGAAAGGCTCAGTTTTCGCTTCCTTACTCTTCATTTTAATCAGAGAAACTATTGGTAGAACAAGCTTCTAATAAATTTGAACAAAAGATCTTACCTGCAACATCAATATTATATTGATCTCTGGCACATATACAAAAAATAAGCCTGTTACTATTTTTTAATATATTTTTCTTTATTGTGTGATAGCAAGATATTATGTTTTTGAAGATGGAACAGAGCTTTAAAGGTCAAATGTACACCTACAGTTTATGAAAGTACAGAAAAAACTTGAAAACCATTTGAATTCTATACTCCTTCTTAAAGTAATCCAAAATAATTTGTATTTTAAAATGATTTTTCTGTATTTTGGTATCTTTACATACATTAAAATTACATCAACCATATAAAATTTCAGTGGATATTAAAAAATGATTAACTGGTACAAATCAAAAGGAGGCATCAGAAAAAAAAAACCAAAACCAAACCAAACAAACAAAACCCACAAACAAACAAAAAAACCAGCAAAAAACTCAACAGAAAATGCAAGATTTCCCTGAGTTTTTATATACGGTATAACAAATCTTTTGATTGCTATTATTGGACATCTATGACTGTAATTCCAATTTAAAGTCTAGATAAAACAGGGGGAATTGATAAAGCCATTGTGTATGATTGTACTGTGCTAAGATTTTGTACTCTATGTAGTTTTCCCTATGAAGAAAATCCATGCGCAGACCCTGCTTAAATGGTGTAGGTCTCATCTTGACACAAAGAACAATCATAAAATGTATGCCTCTCTTCCCACATTAAATGGGGAGTATAATTTACGTTAGCTAATGAAATCTTTCCTCTAGATTCATTTGCGTTTACATCAGCCAAATAAAATCCTGACACTTAATTTTAAGTTACACACAGAGATCTTTTCTATGGTCATGAAAAAGAGATGTGAATCTTCAGGCAATTATCCATACCATTATAAGGCAGATTTCACATGAAGATGTCCTTCCAGTAACTTTAGAATGTATAGTTCACACTATTAGACACTTGCTTTTTGGAAGAATTTTGAAACAAATGATAACCATCAAAAGCCTCATTCAGCAAATCTACTTCTATATTTAATTATACATTTGAGGGTTTCACTATATAAGAACCAAGGTGCAAAAAAAAAGAAGAGCAGTGGAAGTCAGGAGAATGACATCATCTTTGTACTTGTGTTATTCACAATTTGTTTGCCGCAATGCTTTCCTACAGCTCCTTTTAACATCTGAACCATCTATCCTGGTGAGGATAGAGAAATATATGACTTGTGGAACAGACTAATGAGGAATCTCAAAAGCATGAATGACTTGTGATTTTTTCTTCTAGCTGCCACCCAATTATCTCCATCTCTTTAACATTATTTCTATAATAACTTTATTTACACTGGAAGTAGTTTTAGACACTAAAGAAAATGTGTAAAACTTTCGTTTGATATTCAAAAGATTAAATGAATTAAAAATAGCCACTATTGTTTAACTGTTGAAAGATAAAAATATACTCCTATGAATAGCAAAATAAATGAAGATGCGTTCCCTATAGTTTTGCAACTTGGGAATAGATCCTGTCTAATAGAGTAAAAACTGACTAATGCCTGTCTTGCATTTGCAGTGTTGCTGATTCTGTGTGTTATATCTACTGACAAACAGAAATACACTGAGATTTTCAATCTGTGGGTCATGAGTAATGTATCTTGATTTTTGTGGTAAATGGACCCATTATTTTGAAATGTCTTTTTAAGTCAGCTAAAAAGAACTACAACTCCCATGAATCATCA
>JAVSBS010009440.1:49422-74071 GCA_033124195.1 Coracias cyanogaster | reverse complement strand
CCCCCCCCCCCCCCCCCCCCCCCCCCCCCCCCCCCCCCCCCCCCCCCCCCCCCCCCCCCCCCCCCCCAAAACAGGACTGAAAATGCAAACAGCTATGAACATGTGGATAAGAAGATTTGTATTTGAGTGCTGCTGAATATATGTGTAGACAAAGAGATGGTGCTTTTGAGATAACACTGGAGTTGCAGAGAGGGCCTGAAAACTTAAAAAACAGCAGTGAATAGCGCCTTGAAACACGAATCCAAACCCACAGCTAGCACTCAGAGAGAGGGGTTTTAATTTACTTTTCCATGCCATTGAGTGCAACAATTCATTTACTCCCAATATATAAATACATACACACATGATACTAAGTAATATCCTGCTGATCCGAAGTACTCCCCAGACCTCACACCCTCCCCACCAGCAATCCCACTCCCAGCCAGCTCTCTTCTGCTCTGCAACGGCACAGCCCTGGGTTACGTGACTAAGAAAACTCTGCTTCAGACAAGGAAGAAAGCTTCATGAATCACCAAACAGCACTTCTCAGGTGGGAAAAGCACATTTTTTGTTCCTCTACATGGAATTAGAAAAATATATGTAGAAGTAAAGCCTTGAAAGCCCCAGGAGAGTAATTGCTCTCTTTCTCATTCTGTTTTTGGTTGGATTTTTTTGACCTTCTGAGTTTTGGGGTAGTTTAATTAAAGGTCTTAAAATTCTTCAACACTAACATTCAAATACTTCATATTTTTCTGCTGGACTCACAGAGTTTCCGTCCTCCTTCTCTCTCTCTTGTGTCACTTTTACTCTGCAATAAAACAATTGAATCACATGCTGGTACATAAATATTGGCAGATTTTTAGGTTTGCTGGTTTTTTCACTCAGCCTATTGGGCAAACAGCCTAGAAAGGCTAAGTTATTTGCCAGAGTTTCAATTTCTGGCAAACAGTGCAGATCCAGTACAAATCTCAAATCATATTTCAGGAATGCCGTGCTTCTACCGCACCTTTCCAATTCTTCTCTCTGTGCACTAATGACTATTATGGGGAAATGCGTTCCAGAAATGTGAAAATCAATGTAGTGGGAAATGTACCAAAACCACCTTTCCACTTATACAATCTTAGTTGTCCAAGAAACACAATTAATTAGTGTTATTGAGCTGTTTAGCTCCCCAATAAAACCTTTTTGAATGATTATATGAAGAACCATTGGTCCTGGAGAATTCATACTGAAGTAATTAATGGAAGTTGATTATATTCTGACAAGTTAAACACAGGTTTGTTTGATATTACACACACATGGAAAACACATGCGCTATTGAGCTCAGTACCTAGGAGTTTAGATTAATGGTGTTGATGAATTATGTGGAGATTATATACTTTGCAGACACATAATAGACCTGATTTTGAAAAGCAGGCTCTCATTTTGCTCCTGCAATTTTGAGGGTGTGAATAATTGCAGGTGATTTTCTAGCAGCTAGACATCTCTCTGCCTGATTGAATTCCTTCAGGCAGAGGTCATGCCTGGTTCTGTGCAAGGCACCAGAAGGCACTGGGAGAGTGTGTGCAAACAGTGAAGAACAAACCTATGCTAGTTTTATACTCTGAGACTGAAGTGAGCATCAAGGACAACTGGTTTCATTCAGAGCTGTGGCAGCTGAGTTGGGAGTTTCAAATATATGCTTTTTCTAAGTTCACGGGCATGTGATGGACTTGAGGCTCAACCCCAAGAGAGGAAGAAGAAAGCTGTCTCTAGGCTTTCTCCTGCCATGAGGCTGGTGACAGACCTGACACTTAGCCCTGAGAAAAACTGCTGAAACATTCTTGATGGGACATTACTCAGGCTCAGCGTAATATCTGAGCTTACCATTTGATGTCTTTCTCTTGTGACTCTATCGAAAGGCAAGTGAATGTAATTGGGATAAGTACCGAGTGTTGTGCTGGTTCAGCCATCATGATTTTATGCTGCCATCAGTTGCCTGATCACACAGGCCAACACTGAACTTAGAAACAACCTCTCAAAAGTCTTCCTTCAGACAGTCCTGCCATAAATTCCTGTGGTCCCAGCTTCTCTACTGCCCACTGTGGTGCCAGCATCGCCTGCTGGCCACAACGGACAGAGATGGCTCCCTCAGTGGCCCTTCACATGGAAGGACACTACCAAGAGAGTTCAGCAAGATGCAACCAGCCTCAACAGAAGCCACACCCAACAGGAAGCTCTTCTAACTAATAGGCTCCTGGTTGATATAATCCTGGCCTTACCCACCACCCCAGCCATGACCACCTGGGTGAAGGCAGAGACACAGGTGGGCCAGGTTCTGCCTTTGGAACATGAGGCCAATAGGAAAACCAAAACATTCTGCTAGGTTGTGACTCATTCACAGGTCAACTCCAACTCAGAGCCCACAACTCAGCCCCAGCACTTCATATGGTTATTCTTTGTTTTAGCTTTTTAACAGACACTTCCTTACTGTAGGACTTGTGACAATATACTGGCTGATACTCACAAAATTCAATTTTAACCAGGTCTCTAAGTGACAATGTTGGCATTTAACTTGAAATAGCTTCTTTTTTTAAGTGGATGTTAATGAAACTTTGGTTTTTCAAAAGTATTCTGAAGACTAGTTTTGCAAACAAGAATGGTGTTATGCTGTGGGATCTGTAAATGTGTTTAATTTTTCAGGTGGCAGAGATAAGCGTGGAGGTCCCATTCTAACTTTTCCAGCTCGGAGTAATCATGACAGAATACGGCAAGAAGACCTTAGAAGACTAATTTCATACCTAGCGTGTATTCCCAGGTAAGTGGTGATCACTTGATGATAAGCTCTGAAGCTATAAAACAAAATAAATGGCGTGTGTTGCAGTACACCCACAAGCTAGGAGACTGAATGGGTTAAGAAAATAAGCAAATTCATACCAAGTTCTGTCAATTGCTGTTTTCAAACTGCTTTTTGGAAGAGACCTGAATAATTACTCTGCCTTCTAGAAGGAAGGCTGTTGGCAGAATGGCTGGTGTGCTTTAGCTGTAAGTAGTTTGTGTTTTGGAAATGGCACTGCCATGCCATATTGCTGCCACCGTGTTGAAGATTGCAAATGCAACTCAAAGGCTTTCAGTACATCAGTAATTAGAAACATACTGGTCATCACTGGCCATATGACTTGTGTGGAGTGGGGTCAGCACAACACTCCTGTTATTTGTATTAGATAAGTTATACTGTCCTGATATAGCACGGGAATAACCAGGAGGGAGATATTGCTTGTACAGGTCTCAGATAAACCTGTGGAGATATCTGTGAAAGTACTGATATCATTGTATTATCAACAATTTAAGCTATGAATTACAATGTGCTATTTAAATAAATCAGCAGAAGTCAAATTCAGTGCTAGTGTGTGTTTATGTATACACACCCATATATATATATACATATACAGAGAGAGTTTTATATATATATTTTTAAAAGGTTATGTATTACATACATGTAAAAAAGTTTGTTCACATAGTACTTTGTTCCCAGTAGTAACTGAACTGGGGACAAAAATGATTAAGACCCTGACTTCAGGTCCATCTCAGAATCTGCCAACAGTTGGTGTAGACTCGAGCAATGATGACTGTAGTTGAATGTGTTTGCCTATAACCTCAAGGAGAGGTTGTCGTTACAATTGAAGATAATTCACATTTGAATGTTTAAGATGTATTCTAGCCCTCTAGAGCTTCAAGTTACTAGGGAAGTTAATGGATAAGTATGCATCAAAATATGACCAAGAGTTTTCTAGAGATAATCTGGCAAAATACAGTAGTCCTCTGGCAAAAGATGTATGCTAGTTTATCATCAATAGATTTAAAATGAAAAGAAAGTTCATGCAGGTTTTATATCTCTGTAAGCACAGCTGAGCTTTGAGAATAAAGGGAGCTTTATTAAAAGTAAGATTCATTTTCTTACAAGTCATGTTTTAGGGACTGATCATGCAACTCTGGCTAATTAAGAAGTCCCAATTGGTACCAACAGCCCTGAACGTTTGGTCTGTCTGTTAGTTATTGCAGTACTGTTAGTGAAGATTCAGAGGTGTTGGTTGTTTGGCAAGAGATCTAAACAATTCAGGTGATTCAATCGCACAGTGTTACTAATTTTAACAATTTATGGGATTTAAAAATATTGCTATACTTAATTCATCAATGCTGACTGGACTAGGTGTTAGTGTAGTTCAGGTTTACCTAAAGCCGTTGACCTTGACTGACTAAAGCCTTCTAGAACAATTTTTGTGATCCTTGCCTAAAAGGGATTCATCTTTTGTCAGATGATGGGGTCACATAACAGGAGGACACGCCTGCATTGTACTACATGATGAGGGGCCACTTCGTGCACCCCAGTAGATGTATGCCTTGTGAATTGGTGGCAAGTGCTCCTCCTCACGCAGTGCTTCATTTGTGCAGTAGGATAGGGATGGGCTGAGCAGCACTCATATAATAGTGTGCAGCCTTTCAGTAACGGATGTGTCTTTAAGACAGTGGTTGTTTTTATCCTTTAATACTGTAAGGCTGTTAGGAAACGTTTTAACCAGTCAGAAAACTGTATGTTGTAGCCTGCACTTGTTCCAAGCTAGTCAATTTTAATGTATTTTCCTGCTACCATTGCCATTTTTGACACTTCTGTGTGCAGGTTTAAACTTTGAACTTTTAAACTTCAAAAAGCCCTCCTCTTCTAAGGAACTTGTATTGTCACTTTTTTCAGAAGCTCTTCTGCTCTCGTGTATCAGTCATAACTCATGTGGCCAATGAGACTGTGTGAAGTATGAGCCAGCGAAGCTTCGCTACTTCTTGGACACTCTGAAAACCTCACCACACGGTCTCCAGAATTGCATTTACATTAGACATATCGCTGAAAGTGACTCGTACTCAAATAATAGATGTTTGGTCCCTTTTGATAGTCCATTTGCTATGACACATTGGTTTTGAAATATTTTCTCTTTCCACATTAACAAAGTGATGTAGCAAATTCTACTGGATCAAAATGACAATTTCTGGTGTTGGTGGTGGCAGGCACTGGGTGTACAAAAGATATTGATGAAAAAAAAAAATCTGCCAGTTTCAGAAGAGCTTCCAGAGAATTTGGGTGTAAGGTCTGTCAATATTTGGATAACAAAACTGAGCTCAAATTTTGTAGAAACAGGTTGATGCAGTTTTCTTCACAGCCATAAAATGCTTTCTTGTTCATTAACTATCTACAAATTGATTCTGCTACAGAAGGAATTGTCAATAGAGATTTTTTTCCTTCCCCTCTACAGACTCTTTAACTCTCAGATAATATGGGACTAGTTAAAAAAAGTTGCAGAAGTGGTAAGAAGTGTGCCATCTTCTGTTTTTTAGAGGATCCCCTCAGTCATCAGGAAGGCATGGATTTTGTCATCAGTAGAACGTGTGTTCTGAAAAGTCAGTTATAAATGAGTTACATCTTGCCACTTTGGTAAATGGTGTGTTTAATGTGTGTATAAAGTGAAGGAGAAACAAGACTGGAAGGTCAATCATCGTGAATATAAACAATGAAAATGAAAGAGGATATAAAGGCAGGTTATCAAATCAGCAACAGATGTAAAGCTATCACATAAAATCATAGAACCAACCTGGCAATCATAGGTTGGAAGGGACCTCTAAAGGCCATCTAGTCCAACCCCCCAACAATAAGCAGGGACATGTCTACTTAGGTCAGGTTGCTCAGAGCCCTATCAAGGCTGACCTTGAATGACTCCTGGGGTGGGGCCTCCACCACTTCTCTGGGCAACCTGTTCCAGTGTTCCATCACCCTCATATTAAAGGAGGAGTTTGTCAGGGGGGTGAGAGAAGCTTACTGAGAGGTTTGTGAGATCTGCTGTACGTGTCAGCTAGTCAACAGTGAGACCCTAGGGTGTTACAGTCAGCTCAGGAGACCATGTTTATTAGGCAGTGTGGTGCAGTAGAATGCTGCGTTTGAAGTTGTAACACATGCTTGACAACCTTTTCTTATTTCTTCTGCAGCGAGGAAGTATGTAAACGAGGATTCACCGTCATTGTAGATATGCGTGGGTCAAAATGGGACTCCATAAAGCCTCTGCTGAAGATTTTACAGGAATCCTTTCCATGTTGTATTCATGTTGCACTGATAATCAAGCCAGACAATTTCTGGCAGAAACAGAGGACTAACTTTGGCAGCTCTAAGTTTGAGTTTGAGGTAATTTCCCCTATGGTATACAAACTTACATTTATTTCATGGCTTTAAGTGTGCTCACTGCTGATCAGCATCATGAAAACTCTCAGATAAATTATGTTCCGGGTGAGAGGAGGAGTACATTATACAGTGGTGCTAGAGGGAGAGTGGTTTTCTTCATGTACTTAGGCTCGATAGTTGGTCATGTTGTCATTCATATTCTTTTTCTGGGCATGGGAAAGATGGAATTAGGGTTTTAGCCTTAATGGTGAAAAGTTAGGTTTCATCTGTTTCTTGACTTGTTCTGCATTGGTGCTGCCAGTTGTGACATCAGCAGCATCCAGAGGAAAGCAGACGACTGACCCTTGCTGTTACCCTCCTCTGCTCTACAGTACACAAATGCAAAACTTAATCAAAAGAGTGTTGCTGTTTTCTCCTTAAGTGTAGTGAAGTAAGACAGAACTAAAATATTTCTTGCATTTGCAGAAATACCTGCAAGACAAGAGGCTGGTCAGGATTGATATTTGCAAAAAAGTGTATGAGTAAAGTCAGGTGGACTTCATGAGCAAATTGATCAACTCTTACAAAAAGAAAACAAAAAGACTTGCCAAGTTTTACTAACAGCCTTTTTAAAATTTTCATTTTCATATTTTAGACAAATATGGTGTCTCTGGAAGGCCTTACCAAAGTAGTTGATCCTTCTCAGCTAACCCCAGAATTTGATGGCTGTTTGGAGTACAACCATGAGGAGTGGATAGAAATCAGAGTTGCCTTTGAGGACTACATTAGCAATGCAACCCATATGCTGTCCAGACTGGAGGAACTGCAAGATATATTGTCAAAAAAGGAAATGCCTCAGGACCTGGAAGGTGCTCGCAATATGATAGAAGAGCATTCGCAATTAAAAAAGAAGGTCATTAAGGCTCCTATCGAGGACCTTGATGTGGAAGGACAAAAGCTGCTCCAGCGGATACAGAGCAGTGATAGCTTTCCCAAAAAGAACTCTGGGTCAGGGAATGCGGACTTACAGAACCTTTTACCCAAAGTATCCACCATGCTGGACAGGCTGCACTCAACACGGCAGCATCTGCATCAGATGTGGCATGTGCGGAAATTGAAATTGGACCAATGTTTTCAGCTCAGGCTGTTTGAGCAGGATGCTGAGAAGGTAAGGGATTGGAGGAGGGGAGTAGAAATGGGCCCTGCTTGGTGGACTTAAAAGTACCACAGATAACTGCAAATAGTAATTTTTGTCTTTGGAGTTAATCGCTAGCCTTAATGAGAAAGAAAGGATTTCTTGATTGTGAGCAGCTCTTAGTTTTCTGCTGTAAAGGTAATAATTCTAAGCTGTGAAGAACACAGGTAGCTCTCACTGAAGAAAATTTTTAGTAGTAGTAACTTTACAGGTTCGCTTTTTAAAGTTTTTGTTCCAGGCAGATGGTTTTGCATGCATCAGATGAAGATGAGTGCTGCTGTATACTTTATACAAACAGATGACTACGGACTACATCTGTCTCCTTTTGAGCAACCCTTGGGATTTGAGTGACAGGCAGCCAGCAAAGTCTGAAGAGACTGACTGAGACTGCTTCATGGATGCAGGATTTAAAGTCTCAGGCTAAAAATTGATATATCTCTTTTGACAGTGCATATGTCATTAACAGGGGACTGAGTGATCTCAGAATATTGCAGGCTAACCAGTCCCTTCAAATGAGGAAGCCCCTGATTGTCATGGAATTTGAAAAGGAAATATGGCTGGCACTGCACTTTTAGAGGAGCTCAAATAAGATCTATTTTTGCAATCACTTACTATTGACTTGTTACCATGGAATAAATAGCTTCAGGGAAGGGTGGGGAGTTTCTCTCCACGAGAAGTAGTAACTAGACTATGCACTCAAGTGGTAAGTATGGTCTTTGTCAGATTTCTTTAAAATATTGGTGTAAGAACGCCTGAATTTACTAGCGTGAGACCAAAGGTCTGTGTTGAACCAGTATCTTGCTCTCCTGCAGGGGTCATAAGCAGGTGCACAGGGAAGAGTAAAAACAGCAAATGTATATAATGCTTCCTCTTCCTTCTTCATCCTCCATTTTATTTCCCCTTACTTTCCCTTACCTCATTATTTCAGCTCAGGGACTTTCTTTTGATGGGGCTCACATGGTTTTGAAAGGTATGTTCTTAATTTACTAATGTGAAAGTTGCTGACATAACTTGGGCTTTAAGAAAGTCTTTGTGAAGTACTTGTCTGTGGTATGAGCTCTGTCCTGCCATGTGGTTGCATAAGCTTTTGTATTTTCAAATCTATATTAAATTAACACATTTTTCTTTCAAAATAGAGAGAAACGTTGGGTACCTCAAAATGTGGTTGGCAGCAGCTAGCATGCTTGGGACTTTATTCTCTCATCAACCAGTGCAAAAAGATTAAAAAGAATGTTTGTGTAGTATCTCAACTTACTTTTGGATTAAGGGCCTTGCCTTAATCTACTTGCAGCCCTTACTTCACTGCTTGTGTCAGATTAGATTTTGTAGCTCAGGGCTTCTTTATCAGTGTATGTCTGTGAGGTTTATTTAGATGCAGGAAAGGGCTGTATCTTTGCTGGAAAAATAAAAAGTCTTGGATGGGGAGAAACAAACATGTTCATTTTGAAGGACTTGCACAACTCTTTGCACAAGAAATCTGGGCTGGTTCAGGAGAAGAGAAGGCAGAAATGGGGCGAGGTGAGAGGGAATCTCGTTGGAATTGCCCTGCATGATTCTGAAGACAGCAAAGTAAGACTACCTAGAGAACAGTGGTCACAAGCAGGACAAATGTCTATTTTGAATAATGTTTTAGCACATCTTCACTGTAGTCTAGGTAAGAAATGGAAAATGTTATGAGTATGTGATCAGCAGCCTCCGTTGTCTAAGCACGTCAAACGTGGTTTACAGTCCTTACCATATTGTGATCTACTTACAAATTGATTTGTTGTGTACCTGGGTGGAATAATGGATTTGATTATACTGCTCTTTTGGTCAGCATATTTTAAAATATCTTTGAATTACTTACTACTCATTGTTACCTTTTTTGCTGAAGAATTGTTTTCAGTTTATCCAGAAGGTGGATCTTTTGATAGGTGGGTCTTTTGAGCTGAGATACAGCACAGATTTCAAGACCATTGCAAGGAGCATGCAGGGTGTTAAACTTAGCCTTCTGCTGTGTTGCTTGGTCTTGGAAAACTTTGTCTTCCAAAGCCGCTGTTAAC
Source organism: Coracias cyanogaster (assembly GCA_033124195.1). Taxonomy (NCBI): domain Eukaryota; kingdom Metazoa; phylum Chordata; class Aves; order Coraciiformes; family Coraciidae; genus Coracias; species Coracias cyanogaster. The sequence goes on along the minus strand of JAVSBS010009440.1, from coordinate 64,677 downwards.
ATACCTACACCTCCACTGATGGTCATTGTCAGACAAGGTCTTTCCTAAAATTTGTTTGAATATTAAAATACTTAAAAGGAAATCCACCGAACATATTTAAAGATTATCCTTAAACTTGTCTGGAAGAAGGTAATATGTTACTGTGCTCAAGTGTGGTTTTTTTAATTTAACGATAGAAAATTTGTTTTCAAATCTGCTGTAAAGTTACAAACTTTAATATTTTCATATTAAACTTGCTGCTGAAGTACTTGATCAGCAGAAATGAATTTATATTTAATTTCCATGAGTTGCCATTTTCATTCTGAATTGCTAAGCTGCTGACATCATGAAATGCTGACACTAGATGAGGTATAAGCTTGGTAACTCAAGGCTGTGCTCCAAGCCTGTTTGTTTACTATGACTTCTTTGTAGTAATGAAGTTTATGACTTTATGATTATGACTTTACTGTAGCTTGATGAGATTAAACACTTTTATAGTAAAGCTTTAACAGCCTCAGGGGTTTGGTCCCAAAAGTCAGATTTCAGCAATGATTTGGTTAAAACGTGGGGTAACTTACAATGGAAAGAGCGTCAGTGTTAATTTTCATGGCCTTACACACTTTCTGTCTTCTGTGTTCACAGATTTCTCACATTATTTGCCTATAATTTCTACTATAACAAATAAGTGATTTTTTTTTTTTTTTCTTAATATTTTCTTTGTAGATGTTTGACTGGATCACACACAACAAAGGTCTGTTTCTAAACAGCTACACGGAGATCGGAACCAGTCACCCCCATGCAATGGAGCTTCAGACACAGCACAATCATTTTGCGATGAACTGTATGGTAAGAACAGGCCTCACAGGTGCTGACATGTCTGTTCACTCTAAGTTAGAATTTGTAAATCATCCACACAAATCATTCCTTCTGTTACAAGTAGTGCAAGTTTGTATTACAGCAGTGAAATTATAAAACACAAAGGGTAGCTAAGTACAGAAGTACTGTGATCAAGCAACACAATTATTTTGACAAATTACAGTATTCAGCACAGCCTCAGCACTTCACAGATATAAGCACCCAAACTTCCAGAACCCGAGATGTGTATTTGAGTGCTGCTTTGAATCTTGTAGGAAATTCCAGAGAATCGTGTAGTAGGGAATTTAGTGCTCCATACAGAAAGAAAGAACTCTTATCTTCTGAATAGATTGCAACTCAGACAAAAAGTTCTGAGAAGTAGTGATCAACAGCTGGGCCTGGTGTAATAATTTTCCGTATTTTTAATAAGACACACTTCTCATTTATGGCACAGTAGAATGGAGCTAAAACAAACTATTTTTTGTCAAGTATCATCTTAGGATGAGCTATCAGTAGGCTGCAATTAAAAATTTGGATTTTAACTGGCAGCGAGTGAAAGCTGCTTATTTGCAGTTTCATTGATTCCTGTTTGAACATGGAGACTAAATTCTCAAGTACATTTCAGGTCCTTTCAGTAGGAGGATTGAAGGTCTTTAAGTAACTTTGGGAATCTGGGCCTGAATCCAGTCCCTGGCTGTCAGCTCAATAAAGGAAGAACACAACCAGTCTTCTTAGAAATTAACATCCTTGGCAGTCCAAGGATGGGAATTGAATTAAAGTACAGTCAAAACTATCAGCTCTCACAAGAGGGTGTTTTTGTAGGACAGGACTACTAATTGTGGAAAGAGAAAGTGGCAAAGTAACTTACCTGGGTTATGCGTCTTGCTGAAATAGTGGAAGGACCAGTAAGGCAGCTCTTGTGTGTCGCATAGCTGGAGTTCAGGCAGTAGAAGACACAAGTAGAGAAGGTACGTTTTCTTCTTTTGCAATGCAGCTATGTTTGCAAAAGTTTAAAAAAATAAAAATCAGTATAAACTTATTCAAAGACATAAGGTAAATGCTGGGGGACGTTGTAATTTAGTTACGTAACATCATATATGGATGTAGCTTTGACCATGAGGTTTGGAAGGTATAGGTTTACTCCACAGGCATGGGGAATTGCTCCTTTAGAGAGTACCCTGTTGTTGCTTATTGCTTTGCATATGAGGTAGGGTAGAAAGAAACTCACAGAAGGACAGTGTCATTGACATGAGATGACTTTTGGAACTTAGTAATTTTGGATGGTCTTCACGGCAGTTTCTTGGGCTTGTACTCTAAAGGTTAAATTTCTTCTTCTGTCAGCCTGTCCTGATACTAGTCACTGTTGTTGTCTTTTCTTCAAATTAGATTACTTTTTCCTAATTCCATATTGTCCATAGCTGTTTGTACAGCTATCATCTGTACAAAGCACTGGAGCAATGTAGCATCTCTTCTGCTCTGTTTTTGCTTTTAGTCTTCTGCTGTTAATCTCTGTTTTGCTTGTAGTAGTCAAATGTATTAATTACAGAGAACTTTTTCTCAGCACATACAATGATTCCTTGAAGCATACATGAAGCAGCTTAAATGTGGGGCAAGTTAAACAGTCCAAATATTCCAAAAGGGAAAAACAAGCTGCAGCTTTTCTATGCGTTTCTGTAGCATAGCCTCCCCAGAAAGCAGTTCTTTGGCACAGAATAGGAAAATACAAATTGAAAATGCACCGTTTCTGATTTCAATTTAAGCATCATTCATATTTTCTAGGATTTTCTTGGTTAAACAGCAAAAAACTTACATGTAGATTAGGGGGAAATATTAAGATGAATGTGACATATAAAAATGATGTGAACTGATTGAATTTTGGCAGGTCTTATTTTTCATTAGCTTTTAACTGGAAAAATGCCAGGCAATCTTATCCCTGACCATTATTCCCAAACTCTGTGCTTAACAAGCTACTGTTTGTTCATTGTTCCTGTCAGTGTAACTCTTCAGTCGTCAGACTTGATTTAATTTCTTAGGTGAATGCTTTATCACTAGAGATGGAATTGAACTTTTAACTGATCTACAACCATGCAAATTTATTTGATTTAGTGGTGTGGACGAAGGAAGAGCAGCAGCTATGTATAAGGTTTATTTTATGCAGGAGGTTTTGAAGGCTTTTCGTTGTGGCTCTGACTGGACCCTAACAGATCTTGCTTTCCAGGCAGTTTCCTTAGGCTCACTTTAGGTAGGGAAGGGCTGTGCACAGGGTGGATGCTGCCCAAGCAGCTGAATGCAACCTCTTGCACTTGTTCACAGCTTAACCTTGATAGCTGATGTTGCAGCTGCTTTTCCCAACTCATTGTGGTTGCAGCAGCGTTTATGCCTGCTTCACAGTGGGTGCTACCCTCTGCCAGTGTCTGGCTCTCCCATCTCCCCTTCCTTCCCAAGCAGCAGCTTGGCTTTCCAAGAGGTGCAGGAGGGCAACTTCTGCAGCTGCTTATGCCGAACTTGGGTGAGAAAGTGTGATGGCCTTTGGGTGAGACACTAATGTTTTTATCTGGTCTTCTAGTCTAAAAGGAGCCGTCTGGATCTGAACCAATGTGAAAGCTACTTAGTTCCTGTCATAAACAGGAGTTGGTTACATCAAATAGAAAGAGGATTTGCTGAATATTCCTTTTTTTCCCTTGTAATGGCTTTCTGCCATTTATAGAATCTGATTTTCAGTATTAACAGTGCAAAGTAGTTGGAACTTTAAACCAAATGTTGTCAAACAAAAAGGTAAAAAATACATTGGGGTAGGAGATTTAACTGTACTTTCAGCAGTGTCATTACCAAGCTATAACCTTGTGTATTCAGTATATTATAGGCTCATGTGATTGCACTTCAAGGTAACAGAAATAAGTTCATGAAAGCCTTAAGCTTAATACACAAAGTGGTTCTCATTGCAGTGAAACTGTCCCAGAGAAAAGCTGGGTAGATGCAGTGATGCGCATTGAGGATGAATATACGTTTGGTTACCGTTGCTTAACACACAGATTGATGTGGCTAAAAAGACCGCTCTCTGAAATATAGTTCACATGTGCAGCTGTGGGTCTGTGACCACTTGTTGCTGAGTTTAAGGGGTTGTGGACTGATAAATGTCAAGACCATGTCTGTATAGGACAAATAGATCCCATGTCCCAAACTGTGGGGAAAAATTAAACTTACGATGAATTTCCTCGCTAAAAATGAGGGTGGGTTTTCAGTACAATTTAAAAGGCCTGCTTTCAGCAACAGTAAAGTGCTGTTAAGTCCTGAGATTTGAGTTAAGCAATAGTTTCAGCTTGAAGTTCCTCTTTGGGTGACTAAACCAGTACTTCACTTCTCAAAACAAGCTTTTAGTACCTTTTAAGGGAGAAAGTTGCAAATACAAAAGTTATTTGTGTAGTTTTTGAATGGCAAAAATGAAGTACCCATGATTATATGATTAGTCAGTCTTGCATGCAGGAGTGGGAGAGACTGCTTTCTGTGCCTGTCCACTCTTTTTCCTGCCATTTTCATGTGCCTGCAGGGACACAAGGGAAACAAGTAGTCATGTGAAATATGGATAATGATGAGTAGGAGGAGAATGTTATCTACTTGAATATTTTATTCTACTCTTCTTGCTAGACCAAATGGCCTTGCTTTCATTACAACTTAACTCTGCCTCTCACTGAGTGGTGAGGGTCAAAATGTTTGGAAGGTTATGTAGGCAAAAGGAAATTTTCTTTGGAGAAGGCTGAGACTGACTACTATTAAAGGGCATGCTATGACTACTTCTTGTCTTGGGGCTGATAGGACCATCAGTAGAAGCTGTGTTTATTAACCATAATCCAAAAAGTCTTCTGTCAGTTGTAAGCGTATTGCTAAGTTGATTAATGTTCTTAGAACAGTTTGTTTGCATATACTAAACCACTTTATCAAGGTAGTAATCAAATAATTAGTGTCGCCAAAAAGAGAGTGCCAGAGATGAGCACTGGTGGGAGTTTTGGGAGGATACAATAAAAGTATCAATGCTTGAATATCTCTAGGTTTATAGAGTTAAAAGTTACAAAGATTACTTTCTTGGCTTGATCAAATACAGCCATAGGGACTGGTACAAATGAAACATCAAGAAGGTCAGGTGAGGTAAAATTATCTTAACTGACAGCTAACGTGGCTTCTGCAGCTTCTTTTTTACTACTTTAATATGTATTAATACATATTTACATGTGTAATACATAAGTAACTATACAGTTTTGAGATAAAGCACCATGTGAATGCTAGACTGCCCTGGGTCCTCTGAGACTTCAGCAAATGAGAGCATGACCACAGGTTAAGAGTAATTTCTTCTTTCTCAGATTGCTTTGAAATGCATATTTTTTTGTAGAAGACTGTGCAGAATGGAGAACAGTAGTAAGCTAGGTCTTCTGTCTTGGAGGTGGCATGTCTGTTTGGTGGGGTTTTTTTGTGGGTTTTGTGTTGGGTTGTTTGTTTGTTTTAAACTAATATATAAGTCAGGCAGGGCTTTCAATAAAAATAAATAAGTAAAAGTTAAATGGTAAACCCCATCAATGTCCAACCAATCTAACATCCCTAATAGACAAGATAAATACTCTAAATAGGTATGGGGCAGTACAGTAGGTAAAATGTATTCAGTCAAGATTTTGGAAGTTCTGAATAACCATAGTTTCAGCTAACCATGGATTTGTGATATTCTTGAAGTTCAGGGAATGCTCTGCCGTGGATCCTGGTCAGACTGAGAGGATGTTTTTTGAGTGCATATCCATAAGGGAGTCTTTCTGGTGCTAGAACAGTTAATACTTAGGTGCAATGTCTGGACCCAAATTGCAAAGAGGCTGAAAAGGCAAAATGAGTTCAGGCTATTTAAAGCTTCAGAGGAGCACTCCAAAGTCACAAGATGAAATAGAATAACCTACATGTGCAACTCTTAAGAGGGAAGAAGCAAATACACAGATTTTAAAAAGCAATCAGCTGATGAGGTTTTAGTACAGCAACAGATACGTTCATGTCAATGGATCATGAACTAAAGGAATAAACAGTGGTGTTACTGCAAAGAACTAAATCTTGTTTCACTCTTGATACTTTTTGTAGGTGCTGAACTTCAGATTTTTAAGGAAATTGCTCTGATTGAGTTGGTCCTACTAGAGAACTAGGTCCAGTTTAGAGCCTCATATTTAATGTTGTAATGGGGAACATCCAGACGTCGCTCTAAGGAGAGGTTGAATGCATGGGCATTTACTATAAGAAAGTGAACATAAGTGAAAAGAAGGAAAGGAAAGAATGTGGTCTTGGTCTTGAACTATATAGTCTTGTAGTAAGATTCTTCATCTTTCAGATTTCCTACCATTAAAAATGTAGGAAAGAGAGGTGATAGATTTGAAGAAAGTTAGAGTGGAATTATTTCACTCATTCTGGTGCTGGTAGTAATGGTTAAAATGTTACCTGGGAATATTTTGAGGATCCTTGTAGTGGAAGAAGAAGTTAAACACTTTCCTTCATTGTAGTCTGGATGTTGCTGAGTTGATGTTGCTTTCAAGGGAAGAGATCAGGTAATACCTTAGTTGTTCTGCAGCCCTCGTCTTTGAAGTTTGGATTCCCAAACTGAGAGTTTTACTGTTGCTGAAAGAGTGAGAATAGAAGATATGTTAGAAAACATTTAAATCATTAAAGCAGGTGTTATTTCATACATCAATCCTACACCTTGTCTTGGTGGCCATTTCAGTATGAAGTGGCAGGTGATTTGGAAATTCCATTGCTAAAATACTTCCTTTAGAGACATATAGGTCAAACTAACTGTGATCTATATAGAGGTGCCAGGTATGATGCTTATGGACCATGTCACTGAGATGGTTGTTTTTAACACTGAATGCTTAATAGTCTCTATGCCAAAACACTGCTGTTTGAAATCTTAGAGCTTAACAAATATTTTCTAAATGGGCCTGGGAAAATTGGGAAATAAAATAGAGCCTTCAGGGCATGTGTCAGCTTTATTTTGTGTTGAGTGTGACTGGAGTTCAGCTAAGCTGGCAGGCTGTCACCTGTGCTTTCCCCTGTGTGCTTGCCTTTCAGGCACACACTGAGGAGTGACACAGTGCACTACAGCTTGTGGTAGCCTACTAATCTGTGCTGCCTTGCTGAGCAATACTTTGCTGTATGTACGTTCCCTTTAGGGAATAATTCTGCAGTAAGGAGCTTTCCAGATATTGTAAGGTGTCTTTTCAGTTTCTGGCTAAAGGGCATTGTGAGAACGCACTGTAATGCAGTACCTTGAATTGTTCCTCTCTTAGTTTCGTTATAATATTCAAGTGCAACACAGGGAAAGAAATGCAGTATCACTTCAGCCTTTCACTTTTTAGACAGTTGATACACATTTAGAAGCTGCAGATGTTTCGTGCAGATTGACATGATGTAAATGAGATGGCTGAATAAGTCTGTAACAGTTACTGCCTGATAGCTGTTGCTTCTTTAACTAAAACCAGGATGTAAATCCATGCAATGAGTAAGACGTCAGTCCCTGGGGAATGAGGATCAGCTTGGAACAGTGCTTCTCAAGCAGTGCACCAAATATGTGTTTGTCTTATAATAATGACAGTGGACTTGCCTGTCCTTTTCGACAACTGGCAAAATTTGTTCATCCTCAAGAATCAGTTGAAGACAGTCCAGTTGTAGTGAGTGGCTGTTTGAGATTCTTTTCCTCCTTGACCAGGTCTTTCTCTTTTGGGTCATTACATTCTAAAATATTGAAGCTTAAACCTTTAGTAGATGTATCAGGTAGTGACAGATAGATAGTGGGGGGGAGGGAAAGGTGGAGATTGTTATAAGATTTTTGTTTTGTTTTGTTTTTTTGAGGAAAGGACTGTGGTATACATAGCTTGGAAAGGTTCAACTGTCAGCATGTGAATTCATATTCATACTGCTACAGGGGGTATTCTTCAACACTTGTGAAGCCAGATTGCCTGGGAAAATGAATACATTTTAAGCACAGCTCAGTTTTGATTTGCCTAACTTGACATTTATGGTGCCCTGTCCTTCATATCTAACTGATGTTCCAGAATTTCCAAAATTCCTTTATTATGATACAGAAATGGTTCAAATGGCTGCATAGTAAGGCCTTTGTTTTTTTCACACCACTGTAAAGGCAATGTAATGGCTTTCTGGATTCATTTAGCAGTTTCATATTTACGCTACATACCCTTCTATAGGCCTAAATGCTCTCCAGTCTTTTAAAATTTATTGGAAATAGCATTTTGTTCTCTTCCAGTTGTTCAGCTGTGCTGGAGAGGGGAGTGTAGATCTGTGGGATACCCTGAAAAATGAAAAGGTAGTATTGTGCAGGAAGGAAAAACAGCCAGCATGGCAGCACTGTTCCGTTTCTGAAGTGGACCAGCTGAGGCATAGACTATGTCAGGTATACTCCTGCTTGCATATGTGCATACAGTTAGACTTAACAGAGACCTGTGCCAGCTAGCTCAGATGGGGCAGCACAGTGAAGCCTGGAGGAACTGCAACACTTGCTCCAGCCAGCCAGTGTCAGGCTCTGGGCAGTGGCATAATGCCACCTCAGATGCTCAGTGTCTATGCAACTTTGGGTGTCCACGTGCCAGTATTCTCCCTGACCTCTATGACAGGGGTATGGTCAGATTTGGGCACAGGCTGCCCATGACATCTCTCAATAGTAATACAACCATACAGTTTTCCAGCAATTTCAGGTTTTGTTTTTCTATCACCTGTTGATATGTGGCCTTTACTGAGTCTTGTTGCAGTCAGTTCTGTTCCCCCTGGTTCACTGGATTCAGTTCCTCAACCCTTGATCGGGGAAGGTTGCGATGCTGCTGACAGGTAGCTAACTGCTTCATGACATTCCCTGTGTGCTGGCATTCCAGAAAGCACAGCACAGACAAGAGGAAAAAATATCTCACTGCAGAATGGTGGGATTTTAATGGTGCTTGTTGTTTTCTTCTCAGCCATTCCGTGTGATAGTGTTTGGCCCCACATGTAAATTTTTAGGATATAGGCAAGAATGAATGCAGCTGACAGGTAGCCAACAGACACAGCAGTTTGTGCCACTGTTCAAGCAGAAAGGGCTCAGAACAGCATCCATGACCTTGGCAACTATGGTGGTACACCCGAGGGCACTGTCCCCAGCTACTGGTGGATCCTTGTATCTAACATCAGAGGCCTCAACCCAACTCCAGGAGGATGCAGCTCTGCAGGGAATGACTGTGGCCTCTTGCCATAGTTTCATTGGCCACAGGAGGTGTGCAGTTACTAAGGATCTGTGTCACCAAGTAAAGGAGCTGCAGGAGGACGTCAGCAGTCTGCACAGCATGAGAAATAGTAAGAAAGAGATTGACCAGATCTTTTCCAACACTCTGCAGCTTCAGGAGCCCAAACTACCAACTGTACTGAAGGGAGAAGGGTCAGGCAGAATCTGTACCTGTCTGTCTGGGAAGTGGAGGCTCCCTTGATCATAAAAGTTGGAAGATAAGGGCTTCTGGCACTAGGAGCTGTCAAATAAAGCATCTGTGCCGTCTGAGCCACACAGGAACACCAAAGGGAAGAGGCGAGTGATAATAATGGGAGACTCCCTTCTACAGGCAACAGAGACCCGTATCTGCCAACCTGGCTCATTCTGTATGGAAGTTTACTGCTTGCTGTGGGCTCAGACTTGGGATGTGGAAAGACTGCCAAAGGTTGTCCCGTCCTCAGACTATTGTCCCCTGCCACTCTTCCATGGGAGCACCAGTGGTATTGCCAGGGGTGACCTGGAAAGATTCAAGTGTGACTACATGGCCCTAGAGGCAATGGTCAAGGGTATGGGAGCCCAGGTGGTTTTCTTCTCACTCTCTCTGGTGAGAGGGTAGATAGATCCTGCAGGTCAACAACTGTTTATACAGCTGATGTTGGCAACAGGATTTTTGTTTCTACAACCATGGGACCATCTCTCTGAGGAGCAAGGATTGCTATTTGAGTAAGTGGGGCAAAAGTTTTTTTTGCTAGCAGGCTGGATACCCTGCTAAGAAGAACTTTAGAATAAGAATGATGGGAGAGGGACGAGGCCACCAACAATTGTGTGAAGTGGTGGACTGGATTGGCAAGCAAAGGGTCTGCTGTGATATGAACAAAAGGGACTCTGTAATCAAAACAGGGCTGAATGAGGGTTGCTCCAAGTGTACACACACAAATTAGGATATGCCTACAGGACAGCATTATGTGGAAAGTTCTCATTCCCTTTCTGGGAAGTCGCCATGACCTCTGAAGTACCTGTAGGGCATGCTTGTGTTGTATAAGGAGAGGCTGAAAGAGCTGGGATTGGTTACCCTCGATAAAGGAATGATAAGGAGGGATCTTACATATATGAGAACATAAATATCTAATGGGAAGGTGTAAAGAAGACAGAATCAGACTTGTCTACGTGGTATCCAGTAACAGAACAAGAGGTAACAGGCACAGGTTAAAATACAAGAAATTAGATTTAAACACAAGAAACACTGGAACAGGTTGCACAGAGAGATTGTGGTCTCTCCATCCTTAGAGATTCTCAAAACCTTACTGGACATGACCCTGTGCAGCCTGCTCTAATTGAACCTGCTTTGAGCATGGAGGGTTAGACTGTAGGTCATCTTGAGTGTCAGCAATCCTGTGATTCTAAGAACTTAACTTCATTCTAGACGTATAAGAGTCAGCCCAAATGAAAGAAGTGTCAAGTCAGCATTATATACATGTAGCTCTGGAAGAGCTCCTCAGAAACCTTTTGGTGTTGAAGTTGTTCTTGTTTCCGGCTTTGCAGGAATCAGAAACTCTTGATTGAAAATTAGCGTGACTAAGAGCCATCACTGAGTAATGCCAGTATGTTAGAGAATCTTTCTGATTTTTGGCCTTTATTTGTCTAGTTTTCAGGCTCTGAGGCAATATAGTGGCAGGAAAATAAAATCTAAGTCTATTGAACTCCATAGAACTCAGTGCTGTGTATTTTGTTACTTATAAAAGTAGAAATACTTTCAGAAGTTGATGTAAAGATGTGTAGAGTGCTGTTACACAGATGCATACTGTGGATAAATCAAGTGCTTGCTAATTGTACTTGGATTCTCCTGTAGTGTATGTGTCTGTCTTATTGACTTGAACATCTATAAAGATTTTGGATGAGGCTGTTGCAAACTATGGTTAGCTTTTCCTTTTCATTGTCATGATGGGTCTTCATATAATATGACTTTATCTAAGGTGATTGTTAATGTTAGCTTGAGACTCTCTGGCATTTCAAGTTGTTGTTCTCCCTTGTCAATAATACAAATAGGCTGTTACATTATACACCTAGGTTCTAAAGTTAGGCATGCACAAACCTGGCAAATAAAATCAGTTTGTTAAGCAACACTGTAATAAAGAAGAATTTTATAGAAGTATACCTCTGTATATAAGTGGTCTGCTAACTTTCACTATTTTTTTCCTTCCTTCTCCACAGAATGTGTATGTAAACATAAACCGCATCATGTCAGTAGCAAATCGCCTGGTCGAGTCTGGCCATTATGCTTCACAGCAAATAAAACAGATTGCTAGTCAGTTGGAGCAAGAGTGGAAGGCATTTGCTGCAGCCCTGGATGAACGTAGCACGTTACTGGATATGTCCTCCATTTTCCATCAGAAAGCTGAACAGGTTAGTGAACAGGGAGAGTGCCAACAACAGTTGCTGTGCTGGAACGGTGAGTTGTACACTTTGCTTCTGATTTAGAAAGAAGTACAAGAGAGTGATTTGAAAACATCCACAAGTAAGCCAGCGTATTCATTTCTGCCAGTTTCAGCTGATACTCAAATAAAATCTTGTTCTCCTCAAGACAGCCCACTGACCTTACATTCTCCACAAAATGCCTTGCACATATCAATGCAAGATAAAACTTAGCCAGATTAGCTTTATGAATCAAAATGAAGTGGATATAAATGCTTAACTATATGAAGCTTCTGAGTTGAAACAAGGAAAGAAAAAACAGTCGGTATTGATACAACGTGTTTCCAATATCTAGAAATTGCTTGTTCTGTTGTCCTCACCACTGCACCCCAGTCAGTCCTTGAGTGTCAAGATTTAACTCATAATAATTGCTTGTAGAAAACTAAGTTGAACTGACCTGAAAGTTGTGAAGTTAATTAACTGTCTTCTGACTATGAAATTGTGGTGGGAGATGTTTACTTAGTATCCCATAAGAGATTCCTCCTATATTAAACAAAAATTTTAGCTGTAGGCCTATACCAATTATTTTAATTAAGTCATTAACCGTCTGTAACTGCCAGAGAAGAGGTATGTGTAGGGGAAATAGGAATAAATATCCTCAAGTTAGTAGTCTTGATGGTGAAAGCATGTTTTCCCCTCAAGGGAGTTCAGTTCTGGAGGAGTTGCTATGTGTGTGCTGTTGAGTCAGACATGGATGTTATAGACTGTCTGCTCCATACATCTCTGGTGAATTTGGAGAGCAGAGGTTCCTGGATGGTTATGGCTGACTGATGCTCTGGTGTGCTGTATGGCTGCTGTAGATACTTTTCCTTCCATTTGCCATGCTGAACTGGATGAAGAAAAAGTCTCATGTCTGATGTAGCTTTAATTTGGAATAAATGAAGGAGCTACTTTAGAGTTGATAATTGCAGAAACAGAGGCAGCACACTTTATTTTAAGCAGCTTTTTTCCTGATCTCTACTATACAGATATTCAACTTTGTAAATGTCCCAAAATAGAAATGTGAACGCATTAAGATGTAAATACATGTTGCTTTTCATTATGTTAGTGGTGACATTGGTTTAATTGTCTTTAGACAGACTCAGGTAAAGTATATAAACTGATGCCACTATAATAAGTATTTTTAGGAGATTTTACAGAAAAGCTGCATAAAAAGGAGATGAAGGAATTGTTTTCTTGTGTAAAAGTCACCAATCAGCTTCAAGCATTTGATAGACGCCGTGTGGTATCTTATCAGTATTGATGCTTTTCTAATTGCTTGGGTTATTCAGGTTGATATTTAAGCACTGTCTGCCGTACACACAGGAGAGAGATGGTGAACCATGAATAGATAGGTACACTCTGACTCAAATGCTGGGTTTTTTTCATAAGAAAATGATGTTCGTCAGGGGAGTAAATTTTGCATGCAGGTACTGGGCAACTGTGGTAAGGGTCGATGTTACCTTCATCAGCACTAAGTGCAAGTGTAAACAGGAGGAAAGAGAAGTATGAGAGAAAATAGCACAGCATCTGCTGGGATTAATTTACTTTTCAGTTGCTTCTTCTGTGGTTTTCATTTTATGATGGACTGTGATGGATTGTCCTAGTTGCTTTGTCAGATACCTGCCTGTGATGTATTAGCTGTGCCATTAACAGTGGAGAGTGGGCTCAAGGAAAGAGGGTTTGGAATGAGAGGAGCAGCACCTTTAGAGACTGGTGATGCTTGACCTGCGCTAAAAGATGATTTAAAAGCAAGCAGCCAAAAAACCCCACACCTTTCTTGAATGCACGTGTTCCCTTGCAAGTGACAGGTGAGTGTCACTGCCTACTGTCAGACACAGCGAGGACTGTACCCAGCTACCACCGGCGCCTGCTGACTGGTGCAAGAGGTGTAGCTCTGTGGTCTGACATGGAACTTCTTTTGATGTTCAGTGCTTAACATCTGAGATTGTTAAAGTTGTCTCGTGGTGAACTGAGACATATAAATATGTATCTTAGAGTTAAGTACTCGATCACCCTTCCTCCCAGCTTTCAAACCATAATGGAGTTCCAGAGATCCTCTGTGAGTTACTTTTGCCTCAAAAGACTACATGTGCTCTGGGAATTAAGAAACATATGATGAGATAAATAGCTTGGTCTTTAAAACTTTTGAGACTTGAACTTGACATGAATAGAGGACAAATTTAGTTTACAGATACCACATGTGCTTGGCTGTACTAAGCTTAGCAGCTATGAAAACTCCTAGAAAAACAGATTATTTTTTCCCCTTTCCTAGTGTAACGATGGTATAAAATTCATGCCCACTAACTGTCAAAAGTAAGTTGACAGAACTTCTGCTGTGCGTATGGCTATGACGACAGTTTCTTGTCTATCAAAACAGCTTAAGCTTCAGAGAGAAATTTTCTGCAGAGGGATTCTGTTGCAGTATCCTCTGTTTCTCCTGAAAGGCTTGACTTCAGCAGCTATGCCAACATAGCCATGTGCTCAAAGTTCAGTGTTAGTCCTAAGAGACCCCCACTTAAGTTGTAAATCCTTTACACGCTTGCTGCTGTAGTAGCTTGCCAAATGGATTTAGTGCTTCTCTGTATGTGGAAGTTAGTGCTTTGGGGACTGAGGTGTGAATTTGCTGTGCTCTAACACTGCTTTGCTTCCTTGATGATCCTTTTCCAGCAGAAGACAACTAGGGAGTGTTTCAGGGAACAGTTCATCATTAATTCTTTGTGTGTGTGTGCGCACACGTGCGAAGTAACTTGATTTTCTCTGAAGATTTAAAAAAGGTGACATGGTACCTCTTGATACCATGAGTTTCTGCACAGGGAGTTGATGGGTAAGAGCTGAGGGTCTGGACCTGAAAGCTGTAGCATGTTTTACCTCTTTGTGTAGGCAGAACCTTAATTGGCTTTCATGCATCTGAAATGGTAGGTGCAGAGTGAATTAAACTTTGTCTCACCTGCAGAGTCAAGAAAAGGAGCAAGAGTAAACTTGCAGCATTAGTATTGCCAACAGTTTAATTGGTTCTGAAGGCTGCCAACATACAAGTGAGGCTGTCTGTGAGCAGCGCAAAGCGTTCCATGTAACTGACAGCACAATATAGTTAGACTTGAGTATTTCTTTCCATTCTGATATAAGCTTCATTTCAGCCACTTCAGAGAGAAACACGTTAAATGTTTTGCCCTTAAAAAAGTCTTTTCAGTGGCTGTACACAGATGCCAGTCCTTTTATATATTACCAACATGTGTGTACTTATCGATAGAACCCAAAATGAAGCAGAATATTTTTTCCTCTGTTGCAGTACATGAGCAATGTGGACTCATGGTGTAAAGCCTGTGGTGAGGTGGAGCTTCCCTCAGAACTGCAAGATTTAGAAGATGCCATCCATCATCATCAAGGGATATATGAGCATATTACCTTGGCGTACTCTGAGGTAAGTGTCTTGTTTGTTTCCTTAGGTTGCTGACTTGATAAAATGGTGTAATGTGAAGTTTGGATCATGAACTGGCATTCTTGTTGCATAGTGGATTAGTTGGAAACTCAAGTGCCAGTCCTCTTTTTTTATTTAGTTTACTAGACTTTACTACCATTGTTCAAAAGTTAAGTGTTACGTATTCCCCCTAATCTTCTGAAGAAGAATCAAAAGGCAAGATGGAACTGTGTGTGGTACAAGCAACCTGTTCAGTGTACGAAGTGTGTTTTAATTTATATTT
>JAVSBS010009440.1:29234-49235 GCA_033124195.1 Coracias cyanogaster | reverse complement strand
CTCTTGCATGCTACAATGGAATTAACTGCTGGACTAAAGCTGGAGGTGCCATTCTTAGTTTCTGTCAGCATAGTGTGCCTGTGTAGTTGGCATTTCTAAGAGCAGCTTATACTGTGCTGCTGCACAAAATAAAGTAATATTTCTCAATATTTCTAATAATTGTATTTACAACTTAAGATAAAATGCTTATTCTGAAGGTGGCCTAGAAAGCAATGACTAAAGTATCTGTTGTTTTTCTCCACATTTTGAGTTCTTTCATGTGCTTTATTTAATTGAAGTGAGAAATCAAATGGGTACTGACTTCACTTTTAACTAGCAGGTATTTTCTGTATTTCCTGATGAGCTTTTCTTGCTTTCTTTTTCCAAGGTTGTTCTCATCACAGAGTAAAACTATTTGTTCTGTGAAACTGATGTTATTCTAAATTAAATTCAGCAGTTCCCTTTCTCATGAAAGTTGCATAAAATTATGTATTTGATTAAATCACCGTAAAAAATGATCAGTGGACACAGGATTGCTTAGGCCGCAGCTTGCACCTTCTTTTAAAAGGACATCATGTGAGATTGAATGAATGGTTGTGATTTATACATTACATTAAAGTTAAAACTACTTTCTGATGAACCAGCTCTATTACCAGCACCTGCATTGTCAGTCTAGTCACATTTCATTTAGCAGTGAAGGAGGGTATGGTTAGGGCTGATGATCAGTCCTATTCTTAGTATATAAAAATGTTGTGGGTTTTTTTTTTAATACCTGTATTTTTAGGGCCTGCATAAACTTTATTACCGTGAGTCAGACTTCCAAAGTTCATACGAGCTGTTGTTCTTTTGTGTAAAATACACACTAATATACACCACCTTGCTATGTCAGCTAATCTAGTGACATTCTGAAGCACAATTTTAATGATAAAACTTGTGATCTTACTACACATATCTGTTTTAACTCGTTCTTGAAAGATGTTTTCTAGGAAGATTTATCTTCATTATAACATATCTTCATTGGGGGGATCCCTTTGTAAAACAAGGGACAGGGGTGTAGCACATTTGTGAAGAGACACAATCTGGGGTTCATGCTCCATGAGAGTGCAGCAAGAAAGCCAGAATAATAATTATAAAGGGCTGAAGTTAAAATAGTGGAGTTTTGGTTTTGTTTTGTTTGCTTTGGATTTGTCTGTCTGTGGTTTTTTTTTCTTCATCAGAGATATGACAGGATTAGAGCCTGCTGTTAAGTGTCAATAAATACTGTGGATTACCATGTTAAATACTGTTTGCTTCCTGGTGATGCATAATGGAAATAAACTAGATGGGTAGATTATAGGATTGCTCTGGCAAATACATTGAAAATTTATTTAGGATTTCAAAGCTGTAGTTTTTGACTTTGGGAAAGCTAGAGATTTCAACAAAATCTTCATGGGTACTGCTCAGCCCCTCACCCCTCACAACAGTAGATGCCTTTCTTCTGACTTCAGGTCATCACTCTTCCCATTGCTTTGTCTTTAGCAACCAGAGTTGGTGCAGAAATGAGTTGTATGTGTATATACAAGTCGTATTCCTACTCTAGACGGAAGGTTTTATTTTACCTTATTTAAACATGCGTTCCTGTTTGAAGATTGATGGAGTTGTCTTTCTGTGTAAAGGTATTACAGAACTATTGCTTATCATTATTAGATGTATGACTTCATTTCTGTTACAGCACGGAGCTCCTTTCACTTTGTGATGAATGAACAGCGTGGGGAGGGAGAGAGGAACACTGGAAATTACACCACTTTGTCATTCATTTGAGATTACAATGTCTTGACAACATGACTTAGTTGCGAAGTGGAAGACAGTAATTTTAAGAGAGTAAATGCTTTTAAGACTAGACAGTCTGATTTTACTGAGGATAATTACTGCATATTACTAGAAAAGTAACTTACTAACCTGCTAGCTTACAAGCTTAGATAACTAGTGTGCTTGAAAATGCAATACCTGTGCCTTAAATGAAGTTAAATACATAAATGAAGTTACATATCTTACTGAAATCTGAAGGTAGTCATGCACTGGGAAGGAATAAAACTTGACTATGTTAACTCCAAAGAGGAAACGTGCAAGAGCAGTTGTTTAGAAAGCTACAGAACTAATCAGACCAAGAGGCTGTCACAATTTTTTTTTTTTCTCCCTAAATTTCATGGACTCAGGATAGATAATTGAAGTCCTTTTTCTTGAAATATTTGAAAGAATTGTACTAGATAAATGCTTTGGATACAGAAAAGAAAAAAAAAAAAAGCACCGTTATAATGACTCCTATGAGTCTTTTTCTGCCTGACTTGGCTTTATAGGTGCTACTCCTCCAAGTGAGCTTCATTCTCAGTCTTGATATTTATTACTAAGATGAAAAAACTCAAATTGGAACTGAGAAATAAACTGACTTGTAAAGTAATGATTAGAAAAGCATTTTCATTCAGTTTGACTTTTGAATAGTAAATTTAGAATATGCCTCGATTTAGTGAAAATTGTTGAAAGTAGCCACTGGGGGAAGGCCTTGACAAATTTTCTGTTTCTGACATGGTGTTGATTTGATGGATTCAGACTATTGTTTACACTCCAGTCTTGAGGTTTGGGATGAAGTTTTCCTGCCTGTTAGCTGTTTCTCGGTATTAGAAAAGTTCTTTACAGATAACTGAATGACACTGAGTTGTAACAGTTCTCAGTTTCACGTTAGAAGTGACAGAAGAGTTAGAAACTCCAAGGAAAAGTGCTTTCAACAGCCTTGGCAAGTGCTAAATGTTAATAGTGACCAGATAAGATAGAATTATTGCTTGTTAAATAGCATGCAGTGCAAATCTGAATACTTTTGCTGTGGTTTGAATCGGAGAAGACAACAATTAGAAATTATGTTTCTTGTCAGCATCACTAGTTAAATACATGTTAGAAAATGCATCTCTGCTGTGTGGAAAGTTTTAAAGTGATTTAATCAGGATAAGTTTGCTATAACAAGAGTTCCCCTTTGACTTACTAGTAATAGCCATAATTTAGAAGTTATAAATCGTGTCAGATCAAATAATGTTCTAAGTTTATATCTGTTGGTCTAAATGTATTTATCAAATTAATGTTAACATATAGAAAGTAGTCTTCATGATCACTTTTACAGCAAAGGAAAAGAGACATGCTCCCAAAAGGATAATTCTGGACAAATGCTTAATTTTACATGCTTTGTTGACTAGAGAAAGAGTTGAAGAATATTTACTGCAAATAATTTTGGACCTGACCTGTTAAAACAATTACTTTAAAGGAAGAGCACTTTGAAGATAACAAAAATTGAAAGACAGCTGTTATTTAGAAGAGTGCTACCTATTAAAATTACCTTACATAGAGGAAGAATATACATTTATATATGTTTTTTTTTTTTCCTATAACAGCTGCATGTAATCATACCTGGAATAAAAAGTCTTAATCACTGCTCACCGAGTTCTTAAAGACGTCTAAAATGAGGAGAGGGGACGGGGAACAAAATAACGGTCTAGTGAGCTTTGGGCAAGACAAATAATTCTTTGTCCTTTCTGGTGGTCAGGTAAGCCAAGATGGAAAGTCACTACTTGACAAACTTCAGAGACCTTTGACTCCTGGGAGTTCTGATTCTCTCACCGCTTCTGCCAACTACTCAAAAGCAGTTCATCATGTTCTGGATGTCATCCATGAAGTACTGCACCACCAGCGCCAATTGGAAAATATTTGGCAGCATCGAAAGGTCCGCTTGCACCAGCGGCTTCAGCTATGTGTTTTTCAACAGGATGTTCAACAGGTGGGTTTTTTTCATGTTGTCTAAATGCCGTTGTACTCTGACAGCCTGTGATTTGAAGGTGACTGCATTGACAGATGGATTTTGTTTGCTAATCCCCATGTCTTTGATTGAACAGTTCAATACTAGCATTCCATGTTCTTTGTGTTACCAGAGGATATTGGCTGTTACAGGTAGAAATTATATTTATAAGTTAGCTCTACTTCATTTTTTTCTTTTTTAAAAATTAATTTCTTTACTTTGTCAGGGTGAAAAGAGATTTTTATTACAGATGGCTATTCTGAGCTTGTGCCGGAAGCTGTCATTCATGTGCTAGGTAAAATTATGGACTCAAAAAGTCAGAAGGACTTGTTAGGAGTAACAGACAAAAAATTAACAGTGTTATTCTGTAACAAAATTTTTAAGCTTCAGGTCCTCAGTGATACTTAATTGACTTAATCAAGTTTCTTTAAAACCTGACAGTGGTATACTAAAAAGGCATGAAAATTACAGATAAGATTACTTTCTGACAATGATGCTGTTCTTGAATTAATGGTTATTAGCTGCCATATTTTTATTATTATGATGACATCCATAAAAGTTAATAGTTAAGTACAGGCGTTAATATCTCTGACATAGCTTTAGCCTAAAAATGCAAAGCTGTATGGAATTCCTTTGTTGATAGATTTTTAATAAACAGGAAATGTTTGCCTTAGGCTGCAATTGACAGAGACATTAGTAATTTATCCCTTAATAGCAAATCCTCATAAAAAAGTAAAGATGGCCAGTATTTGCTGATCATGTTCTTTAATTTCAGTGTAAAGGTGTTCACAAATTAGAAACTTCCAAGTGGGGTTTTAGATAGCCAGTTATACATTCTGGTTAAACTATTCTTGTTTCTTCCAAATTAGTTGCACTTTAGGCCAGATTTTTTTGTATTTACCTGTTTCAAGAAGATGCTGCATGTGAGCAGTTGGGAGTGAAATAACCTGGTTTCCATCATTTACAGTAGTTTAAAGAGGTACTTAATTCAGGTGGATGGTGGGGAGAGTGAGCAATTTTGTAAGCTAAGCTTTATTCTATAATGCAGTGCTTAGCTCTTCCTGTAAGTTAAAGCAAACAAATTAAAAATACTTGAGCAGTAAATTAAGTGTAAAATTATTAAAACCTTATTACTTAATTTTTGGCGCAAAAAGAGGCATATATTGAAAGGCAGGCAGCTACTCAACTTCTTAACACTAGGACGTGATGAAGGGTGCAGCAAAGCATGAAAAATGTTAGCTGACAAAAAAGTAAAAGAAAGCAGGGTTAATGTTATGAATGGTCAGGAAGGGCATAAAGAACCAGACTGAAAACACTGTTGATTGCTACATAAATAGTGGCTAGTCAGGAGAGTTCAGTGCTGATACTTGCCTGAGTAGTCAGTGAAGGACACTTGTGAAAACTGATGAGGCACAGTCCACAAATGAACTACCCCTTAAACTTAAAGGGCTTCATAATAAAGGAATCTTGAGAAACTGAAATATAGGGCAAAATGCAGGTCTTTGCAGTGGTAGCCTGGTGCCAACATGTGATCCTGGAACTTTGTTCTCTATTTTGAATTCAATTCAAGTAGGACCTATTTAGGCAACCTAGGTCAAGTGATCTCCTGAAGTTATTTGCAGATACATAATTAAAGTTTCAGGCCCGTGGACAAGGCTGCAGGCAAGTTATTTCCTGGAGGAGGGTGTTCATTTAATGCTACAGAGAGTCTTACTGTGCTGTTCCTACTCTTTACCTTTATTATCTTGGGAGTCATAAAATGTTTGTAGGAAATTCTTATTCTGACTCCTGCCTAAGTCATGGCTCTCAGAGTGGAGGCATTAGCTCTGAGACTGCTTGGTTCTTTGAAGTTGGCAAATAACTCTTCATTAGACTCAAGTCATTGTAGAGTCACCATCAGGTTCTTCAGCAAGAAGAGGGCTCTTTAGGAGACCTGTGAGCCCTTGGAACTGGTGCATTTAACATCAAATAGTCACAGATTTAAAAACAATCACTTAGCTTCACTTATTTTTATAACTTCCAGTGTGAAGAACATTTTATCTGAATCATGCATGTGGATTGTGAGGATACCAGAAGTTTTCGGTATGAACCAGGTGTCTCATAAGGGTTAATCCATCAGGCTCATTATTCGGTACATGCCTTACCTACTGGTGGAGAAACTTATTTCTTCCTGTTTACGCCTCTGGTTTCTCCATATGCTTTGCAAGGCAGATCTTGCATTCAGATACCAAGATATCCTCTTGACAATTTGAAGCTGTGGCCTTTGGTGCTAATGTACATCTTTAGCAACCACATATGATTTCAGACTTGCTCTTATGTACAGAGATGCTACCCCTGCTTGCCCTTTCCTTAATATCCAGTAGTAATCAGTGCCAGAGACTGGATTGTCCTTTGTGTTATCCCTGTAATGGCCGTTAACATCCACACTGGGGGCTTCTGCAATGTGCCATGTGGAAGTATAGCTCTTAGTTATGTTACTTTAAGTTAACTTTCAGATATTGGTGGGTTTTGGGCACTGCCTTATGAATCATAATGTGAATTGTGGTTAATGTTGCCTTTTGTAATACAACTTTTCATACTTATTTCAGTGCAGATCATGCTGTAAGACAATGATAATTCAATATCCATACCAGATAAATTAATCTAATAGCCAGGAGCAGATGCCTTAAAGATAATGGCAAGCTCATAATGGTATTTCCTTGGAATAGCCTTGCTTTGGCAGATTGTAGTTCCCTCAGATTTGAAAATCCATAAGGGGGGGGGGGGGGGGGCAAGGGGGCTTGAATAATAAGGATTCTTCTTTTTTGCAAAACAAAACCAAAACAACCTTATCAGATCATCTAATATATCTGAGAAATGTTAGCTCTTCAATTGCATAATTATTGCCACCATTCAGTGCATGAAATCACTCAGGATTGAGGTACTGATGAAATTTATATGCAAGACAATTCTGGGATGGTTTCTGTAGAGCTCCAGAGCGACTTTCAAAAGTACTTCAATTTTTATTTGCACATTCGTTTAGGCTTCTTAGTCTTTGTTCAAAGTTTAAAAAAATTCAATTAAGATTATCTAGCATGATTTAGAAACTAGCATGAAAACCTTTTAAAATTATTGTCAGTAAAGTTAAATGTGGGGGTTTTTTTAATGTAAAAATAAACTAAGTGCAGCTCTCTTCCACTGTTTATAGTTAAATTGCACATAATGGCAAGCTACCAAGTCCATTGTAAGTGAATCTATAACTGTCCTTCAGTAGGAGTCTGTAATTTCCTCCTCTTCCCTCTGCTGGTGTAGTTTTCTGCTGGTTTAATGAAATAAATCACTTCATGGAAATGTTAAGTGAGTGACAGAGCTGAGCTGGAGAAGGGAATTGGCTGTGTTGAGCTGGTACTTCATTTTGTGTGACTTCCACCTTAGAAAACTGCTTGGTTATTTTATTCTTCTGTCTTGTACGTTCAGTATTTGAGAAAGTGTTTCTAGTGGAGCTTTCCAAATCCACAAAAGCACTGTGGTGCCAGCAGTGTACAGCAAGAGTCATCTGATTTCTTGGAGCAAGTAGTAAGGGAAATAGCACATGAAATATTAAAAATAGTAGATAAGATGTGAGTTTAAGCAAGTGTGAAATGTGAAAACCTATGACAGTCTTAAACTGAATGGAATTCTGACATCAGATAGCAGAAACATGCCAGGAGATCTAGTTCCTGGTTAGTTCATATATTAACACAGAAAAGAGGTTATTTATTTTAAGTAAAAAAAAAAAAATCTCAGATAATTGGCTGTTGTATTCAACTGTTGAATATAGCCCTTCTAATACAAAATGTGCTAATAAAAGTATAATTTTATGCTTATGAGTTAATGAGCTTACCAAGTGGATAATACACACCAGCCTTTCACATAAGGAAAGGAGCTGGCTCTGACAATTCTGATATGAAGCGGAAGCTTTATAGCGGACTTGCAATAGCATGGTGGGGTTTTGTGCTGCTAGGCCCTGAAAGGTCAAAATGGAATATAAAGGTGGTCCCTCTGGTCAAGTGATGATGCTGCTGACACTCATACGGTGACAGTTTGGGAGCCTGAAAAACACTCCTGATGGTTTGCAAGCCAGAGATTAGTAATGGGTTTTTTTTCAAAACATGCATTTATTAGGTCTTACTGATCATGGTTGTCTTCTCTATCCATTCTTGATCAACATGCTGCTTCTCTTTCCTTCATCTGCCTGCTTCAAAGACTCAGTCCAAGTTACTGTTGTAACAGTCCCTTGTTTCAGTCCCTTGTTTCAGCCTTGCCTAATGAAGGGTGGGCCAGTCACTGAGTGATTCCTTTGTGGCTTTTGGAGGCGGTTTGGGTGTAAAACAGTTCTTTTTGGGAGAGAGTATTTCCACATTTTAACTGTCTGAAGATTACAAATGCAGGGATTTCCATTTTCCCCTTCTGGATGTCATGTCTTCACCAAGTAAGTGGTGGATCAGGAAAGAGAGTGTGCAGAGTAGGTAAGGGGTGGGAGCTAAGGATGGGGTAATAATGTGGGAAAGACTGGTGAAAAGGAGGACATTAAATCTGCAAAAGATCAGATTATTTATTTCTGCAAGCAGCATATGCAAAACAACCTGTTTTATAGCCATGAGCAATGCATTTGTCAAAATGAAGCTGTCTTTCCATGGTAGTTTCTTCTATCATATATTCAGTACTGGTGATAGATAAAAGAGCATTTTTCTGGATCCTGTATGAGCATAAGGATGATTCTGCTGAGACTGCAGTTAGAGCTTAACCGCATCATTAAAGCGACTTGCTGTAGCGGAGGATAATATTACTCACCTTTTCACTAGAAAGTAGTGAGTAACTTAAATTTTTTTATGTTGCTGAACTACCACAGTGAATTCCATGTGCTTTTTCAGTATTAGCAGAAGAGCTCTTAGTGGGTTGATATGATCATTTCTGTAACTCTTACCTCCAGGAAGAGGAAAAAAAAAGCATCAAGATTGCTAAATGGTTAATATCAGTGCCAGCTAATGGTATTGTACTTTGGTCAAAGTGGTATGTGAAAGCTCTCACTTGGGGCAAGAGCATACCTTCACTTTGACTCTGCCTTGACATGCTGTGAAATTCCCAAATAAAGAGTGCTTCCTCAGTTTTAAGAATCAAGGTAAGAAGGTTGAGCGCTAATAAGACTTGTATTCATAACGATTTCACTTTGAGGAAGCAATATTTCTTTAGCTGACTGGTTTATGTCATCTGTGTACTGGATTTCTATGACAGTCTCCTCTCTTGAGAAGTTACTGAGCATTATTTGCAGCAAAAATCCTTCTCCCTGGGCTGCTTTCTGCTATTCATCCCATGCTCTCTGGGACAGATTTTGCTTGTTGATTCCATTTGTTAGCTTATAACCATTACTAGTCTCCAGAGTCCAATCTAATTCTCTCATCCAAACATGTCTCTTGTTAGCTCTTTTTATAATGAGAAAAGCAGAGCAGTCTCCTGAAACTAGTCAAAAGCATTGGTAACACAAACTTTACTGATAACTGAGGCCATATTTGGCTCTTCACTCTACTGTCTCTGATCTATACTTTCCCTAGAAAGAAGCAAATGAAAACTTAAACTGACCTAAACCACAATAATATTCTTTTTGGCAATACTTAACTAGGAAAAACAAACATTGCGTAAGTTGAAGTACGGAGATTTAGTGAAGGGTTGGTGACTTGAGATGGCTGTATTATACAGCGTTAGGGGATTGTTTGTTGTTTTGAAGATGTCCAGTAGGAGAGAGTTTGCAAACCAAAAAAGATTCTTATTGTCAAGACAAATGAGAAGATGACACCAGATGGTTTCCTTTTCCTGCTAAAGAAAGGAAAGCATGGATGTCTTTTGTATGGGAATAGTGTGTGGGATTACATGTGCATTGAATGCAGCCGTGAGTGATGTTTCAGGATTGGTTCTCAAGTCTGTTTGGAAGACAAAAAAAAAAAAAAAGTCTTTAGTTACGGTAAGTGTGAAATGCATTCAGTACAGAGAAGGGGGAGAAAAACCTCACGAAGGACACTAACAGATAAGGAGAGATAAGGTACAGGTTTCTGGCAGATATATACAAAACTAAATATTCAGGTTTTAAAGAAAAAGGAATGCTGGAGATAAATGTTAGCTTGTGTTGCACACCACTACATAAATACTGTATAAAAATGGTTAGCTGACCTAAGAAAATTGCTAATATGCAGTTGTCTTTGATTCTGAACAGCGTTCTTGAACCTCTGAGTATCTTACAAAGGATTAAATACTGTATGTATTGTAGCTAATGAATGAATTAAGATATGGCTCATATGTAGTAGTTTGGAGAGAAAGCAGATGTTTTTGTTCGTTCACTCATCAGAAACTTGGTATGTGTGCAGTATCCTTTGTGTTAACTGGCAGGAACTAATTACATGTACCGTTTTTACTATTTATAAAGCTGTCAGCCCAGTCATTGTGGTAGAAGCTTTGATGTCCTTAAAATGTCTTTCATTCCTCACTTTTTTGACTATAAAATTTACAGTGCTCAGTTACGTCTATGTGACGTTTTGAGGAGATGCTTCTTCAGAACTGGGGCAAGATACTTCATATGCTCCGAATGCAGACACTGTCATTCATCTTATGATAATTTAGACTAATTTTCTTGTTAGTTATAAATTCTACTACTGAATCTTTCTTCTAGACATAATAATATGTAGTAGGAGAAGCGACTTCTCAAAACGTCACTCTGTTATTCACGAGCATTGTTGGGGAATGTATGAACTCCATTAGTGTTACATTACAGAAAATTGTCAGATGGCGGCATAAGTGGATTACGGAGACACCCTCACAAGGGGTCTAGCCACTTGGATCAGATTACTGTCAAATTGATTAATGTGTCGAAATGAGGTTGTCCTTGGTAGGCTTCAAAATGAACATATAATTTTAAATCATACAGTTTAGCTAGCTTGAGATAGTTATTGCCTTGAGGAAAGTTTATGAGATGTAATTAATGTCCTTCAATGGCAATACTGAGTTTTAATCTAACTGTACAGTTCCCTATAAGCAGTCCATATATATCTTCTCAGTTTCTTAAATAGTTGTCTTTTTGTTGTGACTTTCAGGACATTCGCTGAGAGTTTTTGTGTGTCTCTTCTGTATCACAGGTGTTGGATTGGATTGAAAACCATGGAGAAGCTTTTCTTAGCAAACATACTGGAGTGGGAAAATCCCTGCATCGGGCTAGAGCTTTGCAGAAACGTCATGAAGACTTTGAAGAGGTTGCACAGGTAAAAACAATCACATGAAGGACTGCACACTTGCCATGGAAATGTATCAAGAAATCCTGCTGTGGCACTAGAGGGCTGGGCAGAGGGAGCTCCACTACAAAAAATTCAGTTCCAGGAATGGACTATTTAGTTTCTGTTGCAAGCTTTTATTTAAATTCTTCTTTGCATTCCAGCTTCAGTAGGAAAAAGACAAACTTCCACAGTCCTACTGAAAGTGGGAGTCTTGAAGCTCAGGAGAGCTGCTGCTATTCATTATTCTTATGATTTTTAAAAGTATGCTTTCAAATGTTGCATCACAGAAGAATAAAAGCTTTCCTTTTAAGGTAACTTAATTGCATGGGATTCTAGGATTTGAACTTTTGTGCAGCTTGTAAGAAAGGATGGAGATGAATTTAAGCCCTGCTTCCTGACTTTAAGCTTGGGGAATTCCTAAGAAACCAGGTGAGCCAGCAAACTGGCCAACCGGGCTTTGGTTTTTTTCTTTAAATACAATTCAGTTTTTAGATGCTCTCCTGTTCTGAATCACTGATACCAACACTTTTTCCATAGGAAGACTTTAATTTTAGCATTAAGTAGAACTGATGGTACAACTTCAAAACACTTCTGTGAGAAAGAATCCGACTGAAAGAGAGAGAAAAGCAATACAGGGAGCATGGCAAGAAATTTGTCTGGGTAGCAGCCTTGAAAAGGTTAAAATAATAAAACCCATGAGAAGCTGAAGGCTAGAATCCTTCCCAGTAGTAGCATGCACTGTCTGTCCAGCCTTAATGGTTGGTAAGAGTAAACATCTTTCTTTCATCAAGAAAAATCTCATTAAGGTCAGGTTGATACAGTGGTCCTTTGCTAAAAACAGAAGACACATTATTAGAAAATTCTGCACAGGAGCTCAGCAGTGACACCTACTCTAGTGGATGCACTAGAGCACTTGAGGACTTGAAATAGTAACAGCTTCCTCAATATTGATTTCCTATAAAATTCTCCAAGATAATAAGCATCATTAGTTTTGTATATAAACATGCTGGATTTTCCATATGCATGCCTAATACTTAATTTTTTGGTAAAATCTGTAATATCTTCCATGTGGAAATACTTATTTTTCTGGGTCAGACAAGCAAGAATCTACTTCTGTAAGACACTTAACAAAACCTGAATGTTCTCATACTTAATACTGTATTATTTGAGCAAAGAAGAATAAATGAGTAACCGGAAGGGAAGAAGTCTGTAGAACTGCTAGTAGGATGCAAACTGTTAAAAAAGTATCTTGTTAATTAATGTGATACTTTAAAGTAGAAAGTTGTAAAGCAAACACTTAGCAAAAACTTTCTGAAACTGAGTGTTAGTAGAGTTTAAGATGATGTCTTTAGAGGATGGGTGGAATTTCTATTTTTGGAGATACTGAAAACTTAGACTGGTCATAGAACTTAAATATACTACAGGGGACTATCTTCCACTGACAGAAGTATGGACAAAATGATCTAATAAGTTGGGGATTTTTCATCTCTAACTCTTGAATTTGTAGTGACTGCCAAGAGAGGCACACCCTCTGAGTTATTCCTCTTACTCTAAAACTGAGTGTAAGCAGGCCTCAAAAGGCATTCCTTGTTGTTGTATTATAGGGAAGATTATGTTCAAGGCAGGAATCCGCAATCCTTATTAAAGCATGAGTAACTTTTGGCTGATTTATTCTCTACCTGCATTTCTGGTCGGTCCAGGTCTTTGTTGTGTTTTGGTTTTGGGGTGGGTTTTCTTGTTGTTGTTTTGTTGTTGTGTTGTGTTGTGTTTTGTTTTGTTGCTTTGTTTTGCTTAATAGGACCCAAGGCATAATCAGAGGTTTTCAGTCAGCTCTAGTCAGAAGCTGAGAGGCAGTAGTGTCAAGTGAACTGTCAGTGACATGGCAATGCTTTCTCAAATGCAGGGAGCCAACAGCAATGTTGAAATGTTCCTGATGGGCAGCTAACTCCTGATTTTGACAGGAGGGAAAATTATTGTTTCTGTTTTCTTCCCTTATGCTTCCTCCCTTATTGTTTTTTAATGGGAATGAGGTGCCAGTTCCTCAGCAGCATTCAGAGAGATGTTAAAATAAGCTGTGTGTCAAATAGAAAAGATGTTCCAGAGTCAATGGGCTGTGGGCTCACAAATTATTTACTTTAAAATTTCTGTGAAATGAAGGCTTATTTCTCTTTATTTGGCACTTTTTGTTACCAGTGCAGAAACACTAGATAGTCAAAACTCAGCCAGCTAATAATCCTCCCTAAATTCACATGTGCTGACATTCGTGCTACACCTACACACTTTGACTTGCACCCAATATTGTAACATTGTGTTACTCTTTTCTTGTGAAGCCTGTCCAGTTGACTTTCTACTTACTCTTCTTTTTCTTTTTTTTCTCCTCTCTCCAAGACCATGTTTGTATCCATGAGACCATTTAGTTAGTGTCAAGACTTCAAATTACGACATAGTTGATTGATTTACAGGCACATATTTTCAGCTTAGAAGCACTGGGTGCAGATCAGTAGTATGGTTGCACTTCCCCATGCATTTTTGTATGAAATTCTAAGTCAGTTTCTCGAGTTTCAACTAGGATTGATGTCTACTTTATGACAGTAGTCTATGCTCAAAAAACATAAAGCATGTATGGTGAAAATCAATTACTGGGATCTTTTTCCACAGAGTAGTTCTTTTCTCCATGTGTAGACTGCATCTGATTAAAGAGCTTTACCCATGAATGGCTGTAATAGATCAAACTAAAGGTCTATGCCTTACAGTGTCTTGTGGCTATCAGCAGATGCATAAAGAAAAGAGACTCTATGCTTAAAAAGTTACCTTTACCCTCCCAGTTGTCTGGGCCTATTTGATGTCTGGAACTGAAGAATGCATTAGAACTAGTGTTTTAATAGGCACTGATGGACTTTTCTTCTCTTGATTAGGCAACCTACTTTTTGAACCCATTTATGCTCTTGGAATGTGTACCAGATCCAGTGGCAATGAGTTATGCAATTTAATTGCTCCTTTGATGAAAAATACTTCTGCTTTTTCATTTTAAGTGTGTTGTCAGATGCTTAAACATGATAGCGTCCACTGTATTTAATGAGTAATCTATCTTAATTTTCTCTCCCTTTAATGATTTGTATGCCTCTGTTCATCTCCATCCACGTGTGTCTCTCTCTTCCCCCTCCATAGAGCAGCAGACTGTAGTTTATGTGAAATTCAGACCAAACCTCCACTCACTTCTGTTGCTGTATTTATGGTCTGTAGTTCTCAGTTCTGCACTAGTCTTTGACTTTTCTATGATGTTTCATTTCATATGCTTTCTAAAAATGTGGTGTTTGTTTTTTCTGAAAAATACGTAGAGGAGGTTTCTCAACAGGAAGACTAGGAAAGCAATGGGATATGTTGTTGGGAAAAGTGGTAAACTCTCTTGTTATGGAGAATCTTTCAGCATTTGGAAAAGAATGCCTATGCCTATTAAAGACTCAAGTATAGTTGATCGTGCCTTGGGGCACAGACAAATGGACTAGAGGACTTCTTAAAGCTCTTACCATGCTGATTCTTTTCCTCTGGGATTTGGTGAGCATGTGCTGGTGAGGAAGTGTTAACGTGTTTCAAAACTATGTTGAATTTGTCACCGTGAAGGCTCCTTTGTCAGTTCAGGATACTTGCATAAGCAGCTTCAAGGGAGAACTCCTGTTCTTTCTGTCTAACCTTCTGTTTTCTAACTGATGGCTACCCTTTGGGACCAACATTTTCGAAATCATCTACTTTTCCTCCAAGCATTGTTTAGAAGTAAGCAGAGAGTTGGGAAAGGCAGTAGTTAGTACAGCATGCCTGTTTGCTGCGATTTCTATCCCAAAGGGATATTATTATCTACCAAGATAAATATTTATATTGTATTTCATCTCTACTTGGAAGAGAAATTTTAGTGATATGGCATGTGTCTGCTGTTAAAGTTTGAGAATTGCAACCCCTTGTGAAGCAGCATCTAGGTTGTGATCATTTCTAAGTGCAGGCGGTTCACCATCCCATTTACAGAAAGAGACATCTGACGTGCCTGGGCCTGTGTTACCCGGAAGATTCTCCTGGAATTCATAAACAATGCTTCACATGTGAGATAAAGTTTTCATTAAAATGAGAAACTTCTCTTTCAGCCATCTGCAGCTGGGTGTGGCTCTCTAAGTTGATGAAGTTGTTGTTTGAGGAGTGCTTTAAGGCTCTTCAGCCTTGCCTCCTGAACCAGTGTGAGCTGTGACCATGGAAGTCAAAACACCAAAGCACAGATCAGAGTATGTTCTGGGCCAACATGGCCTGAGCCATGGAGTAGTGTACTCCCCACTGAGAAGGGTTGGCTTCTGCCAGTCTCTGCAGGCTTTCCCAGGGAAACTGAGGAGGAGTTCTCTGCCTGTCTGTGCAATTACAAATCTGAAGGTTAAGGAAGGGGTAAGATGCATATAGTCAAAATAATGCAGCGGCATGGATTTAGTTCATTACATAAATAGATCGTAATAAAGGAAGGGGAATTCCCCCCCAAATATAGCAGAGCTACACTGAGTCATGTAATCTGTCCTGGGCTTGCCAGATAATTTGCTTGAGACCCTGGAGGATAGTTCTTATTTCCTGCCCCTTAGTTGAGTTTTAGGGCTGGACTTGGATTTAACTTTTGTGGATATTATAATGTTAATTAGAGGTGTGATACTATATACCATGTGTGCAAAGAAAAGCACATTTGCATCAGTTTAATTTGTCTTGGCAAGCAGTGTTTTTACCTGGTGTAATTGAGGTTGGGAGAAGATGGAAGGGCAGAAGGGAACAGAGAAAGGTGTAGTTTATATTGCCAAGAAGGTTTTTTTTGATATAGTGTGTAGTCCAAACTTACCAGAAGACGTGATGTGGTGACATAAAGCTTATTTAGTGTCTCGGCTTCAGCCTAGTTGCTCCAGAGATTAACATCCTTCTAAGCTTTCATGGTGAGTCCATTTTGAGAACCATTCTAAGGCATGAAAACTCAAGGTTGGGCTCAAAAAGAGCACCCAAATTATAGCAAAAGTTTGGAATGAGCCCTGTTTTGAATTAATGAGAAAGATATAGATGCAGGTTGCAGGTTCTAAGCTTTAAGAGCCTTTAAACATCTCTCTCCTCTGGACCATAGTGTACTCAGCACATCAGGTACCAGACTTCTCGTGAGAGCTATGGCTGAGCGTCAGGACTGTTGATCTGCATTTGTTAAACCTGTGACGTATTGGGACAATATTGCACTCTGACACTCAGCCATAGCTGTCTTCTAAATCTTCCTCTTGCTACTGTTTCACAAATGATGATCCACTTGGCACATGAAGTTTGGATACCTGAGTTCAGTAAGGATGGAGAGAAGTTTTCTCCTGTGCCTGGTCACTTTCTACTTTCCTGCTGGATGTGGAGATCTGATGTTAAGCATCTCTAACAGCGGCTAGGATTTTCTCACCTCTAATGATACACATTTGAAAACTCTGTAATCACTGTTGTGATTTTTCAAGTATTGAAATAGGCCAGTTTCCAAGTAATTATACATTAGGCTGATCTTTATTATAGTTGTGAGTGTAAAATACTAATTCTGAGGAAGAATAAATAGGCTCCCAAATTCTGGATTGAGGAGATACTTGAACAGAAATAAATAAGGAGCTAAGGAATGAATTTATTCACAGTTAAATGAAAAAGTATCTAGAAATACAATAAAATCTTTAGTAAGATTATATTCTACTACCTTTAAAAAGAGAAAAAAGAAGAAACACATTCCAAGGGCCTTTTTATCTTTTTGTTTTCATTAGAGGAGTGACTTCAAAATATAGAGTGAATTTTCTATCGTTTAATCCCATAAAACAAATTTATTTCTCTACAGAACACATACACCAATGCAGATAAGCTCCTCGAAGCAGCGGAACAGCTCGCTCAGACTGGAGAGTGTGACCCGGAGGAAATTTATCAAGCTGCCCATCAGCTCGAAGACCGGATACAGGATTTTGTTAGGCGTGTGGAACAACGCAAGATCCTGCTGGACATGTCTGTGTCCTTTCACACTCATGTTAAAGAGGTAAAACTGCTGCTAAGTCGTGGCCATAGCTTCAGGCTTTAAAACCAATACTGCCCAATGCTACTTCTGTTGTTAGAACCTTGCCATAAAGTCATGAAACCCCTGTTGTATGATGAGTTTTGATTTGTAATTCACTGTGGATTGGGGGCTGAGTTAGGGTGGTTGGTTTGTTTATGGAGGTTTTTTAGTTTATTATTTTAATTTATTTTTAAATTTTACTTTCACAAGCAGCTTCTACCTCTTTTGTTGTGCAAGTACACATGCTTGTTCAGTCCCAGGGAAGGACGGAGGGTCAGATCAGGGAACTGATACAGCTGAAAGACAGCATTGCATGGGGAGATACTCTGCGCTTTTTGTGGGGTTTTGTTTGTTTGTTTGTTGTTTGTTGTTTTATCCAGCCAGCCCTCCAGTGCAGTTAACTAAGTTGTCAGGCACAAGGTTAGACTGACATGGTTCAGGAGAGCAAAACACATGGCAGAAGCACAAGCCTACTTAAGGCAACCCTACTGCCCAAAGAGACTTTATTTTCTTTCTCTGTTTTAACATGTTGCGTTTTGATCTTGTATATTGATGGCTCTTCACAGCCTAAAGAGCTTATCTGATAATGACAATGGTTTGCCTCATGTTTGCAGTTTTCAGTCTCCTTTAAATGTTAAACTGGTACACTAGGAAAAAGAAAATTCAGCCAAACACATTTGATTCTCAGCCAGATCAGTTTTGTGCTCCGATTCAGAATACAGATTATATGAATTTATAAGCTCATGGGCGAGAGTGGAATAGACTAGAGCAAGAATAAGACTTCAGAAAGGGTTTTTTATTTAAAGGTATTGGCACATTTTTGACAACTGTAGATGACTTGTTTTCTGCTTAGAGCTCATGTTATATCTTATTGCTCACATTAGGTGTGGCTTCTGGATCACAGCATGTCAGACTATTTCTTCCTTCCCTTCACTCTGCGTTGAGAAATGGTGTGTTCCGTGGGGAAGTGCAGTATTCAAAGTAGCTTCTTCAGCAAAACCTTGTAGAGGATAAGGGTGGGTTTTTTCTATGTGAAACATCTGCTTTGCACTTGAAACAAACGCAGAGGCAGTTGGCCTTTGAAGGAGGTCAGGTTTGATTTACTTTTTAGCTCTACACATGAATACATAGCTCCCCCATCAGTTTTCTCTTAGATGCTTCCTTGCCAATGTTCTCCGAGAACTCTGCTTGTTTCAAGAAAACATAAATGCTGTATTGTAAACTATTCTTAGGGGGCAACTTTTTTGTTTCACTTTCCTCAAGCAAACAGTGCTATTCTATTACCTGTTGTGAAGCACAGAAGCAGTCAGCTGCTTCTATTGTTTCTATAGATTTTTTTATTACCTGTTTTTCTTAGCACGAAGAAGAGCAGCTGGAATGGTATTTAAATGGAATACAATATTTTGTAGTGATGAAAGGCGGAAACAGTAAAAAGATTTGCAAGGAAAGGGCTTTAAAAAAAATCCCCAAAAACCAAAAGGCAGACTGATCTGTCAATTACTGTTGAGTAATTGTGGGAGGCTGATCCAGATGTGCTGGAATGTTGCCACTGCTTCCTTAGATAATAATGCTTTATTGGAAAAAAAAAAAGATTCTGTATCTTGATTTATTTCTTTGGGAAAATGGATATTATGGTGACCCTGTAAGTGCACACACCTGTTACTGTGGCAGCCTGTCTGCAGCCTAGAGTTTGCAGGAAGGGTGCTGTGGCTGATGTACACGTTCTTGTTTGTTTGTTTGTTTGTTTTGTCATGTTGATGACCTTCATAGACTAAAAGCAAGGAAAACTATCTTTTTCTTTTTTTGCATTCTACTTAAAAAATACAGATGAGGAAGTGAGGCAGGTGGTTCATGTCTAGTAGACTGGTCCTTTGGTGAAGGTGCAAAGAGATAGCAAGCTCAAAGCTGTCTTCTGCTTTCTGTATTCTGATCTGTTTTCAAGAGCATGTTGTTTGTTATCAAACATACATGCTGAGAAGACATTACAAAGCAGATGGAAGATAAAAATGCCCTAAACCTGAAAGTCATCCATGCTTTGTTGGCAGGAGAATTGCGTTTCTCCGGCAGGATGTGGGAAGTCGCTGAATAAATTAGTGCATACCTGTAAGCGTGTAACCTTTTTGCTGTATGGTGGAGTGAAGAAATTAATGTACACACTCAGCTGGTGAAGAGAGGAGTTCCAGTTGTAGGATAATATACTAGTTGTTGAACTGGAAAGAGATGCTTCAGTTGTTAAAAAACAATAAAATAAAAACCCCAAACAAATCAAAACACCATCAACAGGTTTTGCCCTTCAGGTATTCAGGGTGAATTTTCTTGTATCTTTTTTTGTGTTTTCCTGGTCTAAAAAATAGGCATGAAGAAAAAATACCCTGCTTGTGTGTGACAGTTTTGGAGGGTGCCACAGAGCTGAGAAAAGCTGGTAATCTGAGTTGTTGGCTGTTATGAGGCTTTGAAACGTGGAAATCTGGCTCTAATACCCATCCGATCCTCTCCACTCCCCCCGCCCCCCCGCTTTTTTTTTTTTGAAGTAGGATGTTTTGTTGTGTTTTATTTTTTTCTCCAGAAATACTTCATGTGAAATGAATGTTCCTCGTCTGGATGAGAGCATTCCAATACTACTTCTCCCCTGTACATAACCTTTATACTTGACACAGAATTTGCCTGCAACTTTTCCCAGCTTCCCTTGGAAGCATCAGCCCTGCAGTTTCTGTGCAGTGCTCTTACTCTGTTCACGCTTAGTAAATCTGCACAGTTTCTGCTTTCAGAAGCAGCATGCTGGCCACAGAAGCAATAGATTGGCTTGACGCATCCTGGAAGTAACTGGCTTTTGCTATACCCGTGCAGAAGGCAGCTGTGTA
>JAVSBS010009440.1:0-29134 GCA_033124195.1 Coracias cyanogaster | reverse complement strand
GTGTAGTGTGTGTGCAGCAGCCTGTTAGAACGCATGCTGGAAATGCTGACTGTAACGTTTCCAGAAGTTCTACATCCAGGTGGCTACAAGCTGATGGAGCTCCCTGTGGCTTACAAGCATCAGAAAACAGCATATAAGTTCCTGGACTCCTCACAGACTAACCTCAATGGACCGCATTTTGCACTGGGGAAAGAAAGGATGTATTCAAGGAGGACAGAAATATGATGTTATATAATGGTATCACCTTTACTCATTTTGCTTAATGGTGATCCAAGAAAATCAGTTGCTTGCTATATAAAAAATGTGATTTCGTGCTGTTATGTTATTACTAGTTTTAAGTTTGTAAGGTTGTGATTATTGATTTTTATCTCCCATGCAAACAGTAAGAAATTTCAATTCGTAAGCCAGATTTTTCAGGAAGTGACGTACTGAAGTTCAGCCATACAATGGTGAGCTTTAAAAGTGCTT
This sequence comes from Coracias cyanogaster, assembly GCA_033124195.1. Taxonomy (NCBI): domain Eukaryota; kingdom Metazoa; phylum Chordata; class Aves; order Coraciiformes; family Coraciidae; genus Coracias; species Coracias cyanogaster. The sequence goes on along the minus strand of JAVSBS010009440.1, from coordinate 28,666 downwards.
AGGACCATAAATACCCCTGTCAAAATCTTTGCATTAAACGTACTGTGTCCTGGCAGGTTCCCAGCCTGAGGATGGATAAAATGCAACTGAACATCTGAAACTGTTGACCCTTGCAAGACAGTGAATCTCTTATGGCCTTTGTGCCTTTTGGCATTTAATAATATGGGGAGGGACAAGGTGAGAAAAAAATTTCACAGATAAAAGATGTTTCCTAAAATTGGTTATCATAAAAAGCTGTGTGCAAAACATAGGAGCAAGAGTCACGATAATCTTTGCTGTGAAATCTGTCACCAAGTGGAGATGAACAGGATTTTGGTGTGAACTCAGATTCTTGCACAGGCAACCGTCCAGGCACACACACTGCCTCCGAAATGGCTCCCTCAGCATCTCTGAGTGGGAAGACTGAAATCCTGGCCAAGCCAGGTGTTTGTAGTAGTGCCAAAGTAGAGCAACAGATATTTTTCTCACTGGAGTCAGTTGTGGGAATACAGATCAGACTGAGTGTATGTGGAAGAGAATGCTCTCTTAAGAGCGTGTTGGCTTTTTGCATATAACCTTTTGTGTGTATTCTGACAAGTTGATTATCAAATAGCTTGGAGTGCTTTTTATGTATACACTGTATGCTTAATAGTGTTACTTGGAGATGTCTCTTTTCTCTTTTTTTTTTTTTGTCTTACTCAAACTAAACTTTGCACCAGAATAGAATGAGGTTGAAAAAGAAAAGGGAAGTGGAATTGGCTAAGAATTCAAATACAGAACCTCGCTTTTCTTGAACAAAAGGAATGAGACAGTAGTCTGTGTGAGCTGCTGAAGGAAGGTGGCCTTGTTTTGTGGATGGCAGCGCATGGGAAGGCTGAGAAGGCCTTGCTCTAACCATAATGCTGCTAGTCGTGCACATTTAGCTATGAGGCACGTATATTTGATTTAAACCTTGTGTTGATAGTGATCTTGTGTTGTCTCACAACGGACACCCTCCTTTGCATTATCCAGTAGGAAATGGTGTCCATCCACACATAGCCTTTCATTTGTTTCATCCCAGGGTGGACCCTGAGGTGACAGACCTGCTCTTGTGGTTGCCTATCACTCCTGAGAATTTAAGCCGTCTGTGTTGGTGGTCTACAGGTTAAATTTGGATGTCATAAGGCTGCTCTCTCTGTGTGCCCTTTCCAGGCAGCAGAGCAGCTTTTGGATGCCCCCATCTAAGCATGAAGACTCTCTCCCTTGGGCTTTCGTGCATCTCTAATTAATTTTTATCGTGTCATTATAGCACAGCTATGCTCAATGTGATGAATCTGGCAGAATATCTGAAGGGAAGTCTCTGGTCAGTGCCTTGATATGCTGGTCATCATGAATCAGTTGAGGACAGTTTTTAAATCAGAAATAAGATAAACACTTTCAGTGGCAGCACACAGAAGTGTGTTGTGGTTTACTGGTTTGGTAGGACTGGAACCTAGTTTCTCAGATTTTCTTTTGAGTTTTTCAATACTAGTAGTTACTTTGCTTGAAAAAAGGGATCAAAATTAAGTCCAGTCATTATTGAAATAGCACTAAGAGCTTGAGAGGAGCAAGGCAGAAATAAGCCTTTAAACTGTGTACAGCTGTGGTACCATCATTTTTTTTGTTGTTTTTCAGTTAAGAGACGGGACAGATGCTACCAGTGTAGTTAGTAGTAGTTGATGTAATTTTAGGAAGATGTGAGAAACTTGGTTTTGCTTCAAGAATGAATTTATTCTGAATAAGAAATTGATTCCTTTATAACTGTAGAATAGATAGAGATATTTGAAGCTTTTGAAGATAATTATATCTAATTTTCAAAAAAATATGCATGCATTTAATATCTTAAATGTCAGTGAAAGACCCAAGAAGACAAGGGAGTTTTACCATCTCACAGGTTTTGTTTTTAAAAAGATGCAGTTTTTGTCCACTGCATGTCCTGAAAGCCAAAGTTCACAGGCAGACAGACACACGTTGGCCCCTTTCTGTGCCCAGATACTCTTGTCAGGGAATGATACTATTGCAACATTTGGTCCTGTGCAAATAATAGCTCCTTCAACAACTGTGCCTCTGGTGATGCCCGTACTGCAACACTGTGCTGAGGGCAGGGACAGAAAGAGGAATTGGCAGTTTTTACATGCAGAAACCGTGTGCCTTGCTTTGTCTTAGCCTGCTGAAAAGGCTGACCACATATCTAAAAGCCATTATTATAAAAATGAAAACTAAAATAAACTGAAAGAGTGTGATGGATATTTTACCTTAATAAAATATCTCTGTGCACTTAGGATGGTATTTACTCAAAAATAATTATTCTCTGATTTTATTCAGCAAAATAAAGTCGTTCACAGCTGCAGCCTTTCAGGAGATTGCAGGGATGGGACTTAAATGGACAGAGGCCCGTGATGGAAACACTGAAACTTCCAGGATGTTGCAGACAATTAAAGTAATACCATCTTAGTGACTAATGGCATGCTCCCAAGAACTTAGGGAAGAGGTAGCACAGGATGCAGGCTTACTGAAGCAGATGTTTCTTAGTCTGGGCTATATTTAGATTAGAAAAAAAATCTGCTGGGTGAAACATTTGCCTGTCAGGGATTCAGAATTTTATTTCCCTCTCTGATTTTAAATCTGATAAGATGTGAAGAGCAGATGAAAAGAGCAGAAGAGCCTCCGTCTGTGACTGGACTGAGTTATTTATACAGTTTTCTCACTGTATGTTAGAGCTGTCTTGCCACTGGATAGAGTTCTTACTGAGGTCACAGGACTTCGTAGCTTGTTTAGGGACCTTCATGCTGCTTCTTTTACAGAGAATAGAAAAAAGTATGCCTGAAAGTTACTCAAAAGTTCACGCTGAGGGAAAGTTAACAGTTTTTTAATGATGAGTGAGTTTGTGTTCATTTTTTCCTACTGGATTTTTGTTGCCCAGCTCTCTCTTATGGAATAATGTGTTACTTCAGAAAATCATTGCGCTATAAAAGCCGTAGCTCTGCACAGCTGAACGTGTATGGGTAAGCTCTGGTCTCTGTTCACCCCCTGCTGTAAACTGTGCTTTCTTTTGGCTCTGCTGTGCAACCTTGTACCATCTTTAACCTTAGTTTTGTACTTATGTAATTTCCAGTATACCCAGTGCTCATTCTGGTTTTAAAGCTGCATACAAGCCAGCTGGCTGTTGCCACACATTATGAATTAATTTTTGAATTTCTATCCAGCTTTAATAACCTAATGGTTTTGTTGATTTGTGGTGGTTTTATTTTAACTTTTGTATATAAATATCAAGATTACTTTTGAGGGGAAGCTGTTTGTCAGAAACTTACTCGGTGGAAAAGTGTAAAAAACATATTTAGTAATCTGTTAGAGTAACTTTTGCTTTGGAAGTGACACAGAGCTGTTTAGTTGCTTCAGAAATGGCTTAAATTGTTCCATTTCCAACATCATGTGAATGACAGCTAGGCAAGTGTGCATACTAATTATTCTCCCTCTCTTTCTGCACATTTGCACCATCTTTTTCCTTCCCAAGCAGGGGGCAATTCAGCTAATGAACTAGGCAAACGCAATGTATTTTTGAGCCCTGATACCTTAGGGACAAGCTGCCAGGCTCACAGTCGTACCGTGCTGAGCAGGCACTGTGCCAGTCGGCGTAACGCTTCGTGGTGCTGGTGCCCATGTCTTTCTGCTCTAGGCAGGTGGTGTAGCTTTGAACTGCCTGCGCAGAGGGGAAGGTCTGCTTGTTCTGTTGGCTTGGTCTCCAGAATCCAGGGTGAACTTTAAGGGAAGTATTTGCATTCATAGTACTTCACCAGGCCTATACTGTTAAGTTTCGTTGCTCCTGCCAGGTCCTTTCCAACTAGTTGTAGAAGTGGCTGAAGTGTATGCGAAGAACAGGAAATGCTGAGGTGAGATGTCCTTTGCACAAGGCTGACACAACCCAGCTGCAAAGGCATATTGAAAAAAATTGAAGTGATTCTTAGACCTGTCTTGAGCTGCAGTACAGATGCTTGTAAAGGAGCCAAATGTCTAACTTGATGTAGTCCAAGAGACTCAAAGTGGTTTTAATCTTAGTTTGTCTGTGACAAACGTCTCTGAAAAGTGGGCCTTTTCCAGGCAGAGCAGTAAGCACGGAGTGTAGAGGTGTTCCACCAAACACATTAGATTTGCAGGTAACAGGTTTTACTCTCAGATGAATACATCTGCACAGTTGCAAGCTGCACTGTTTGCACTCGCACACCAGCCCACTTGGAAGTTCTCTAACATGGTATCCTGTTATTACAGTTCAGATATAAACTTCATAAGCTGAGAGAGATAAAAACGTCCTCTGGGCATTGAAACCTGAGTAAAGTTGTCAGATTATACTGTCAGGGCTTCTTGCTCTTCAGTTTCATTTGTCTCAAATGGAAATTTTCATTTCTAAGTATGCGTTTGGGGGAAAAACAAATTTGGATGCTGTCGTGTTATGCTGGAATGAATGTTGATGAGTGCTTTTGACCCGCTTGGTAAGTTCTATTGATTTGTGCTCCTTTTAATAAGAAAGACTGCTGTGGCTTGAGCTACTGGTGTTTTTGGCTATGGAGTTGCATTCAACTTTGTGACAGGCATTATCTTAGAAGCATATGAGTGGTCAGAATAACAGTGTGTATGAATAGGCAGCTCTGTCTGGGGAGGTGGGAGGCATTAGATTTGTAGAAAAGAGTCTGATTAAGTGTCATTAACTCTTCTGAATTGTGAAAACTTAGCCTATAGCTTGGTTAACTCAGAACCTAGCTCAGAACATATGTAAGGCTATGAGATATAAAAAAACCTAGCATTTGGTTTTAAAATAAAGCTTAAAAGGAACTGATTGATCAGGATCTAGAATCCTTCATTGAATTTTCTATTGTGATCTGGCTTCATTGGTAGGAAACCTTTATCATCAGAATATTATACAAACAGCAGCATGAAATGGGTATTTCTGTAGCAAATGTTAAGCAAAGAAAGAAAACATTTATTTTTCTATCTTCTGAAATCAAGCCAGTTTTGATTGCTTACTGTCTGTATTTTAACTGTTAACCTTTCCATTAGGTTCAGAGTTAATACAGCTTGTTGGTATCTCTACAGTGTATAAAGGCAGAGGTTAACATGTAGTCAGAAGACGTTCATACTTATTATTCTTTCAAGGATAAAACCCAGCTCTAATCCTCGTTCTTGGAATGACAGCATTCGGGATGTGATGGTAAAATCGGATGAGATGGGGAGGAGGGACCCAGTGGGAACGCTTCCTGTGAGAGTAGCTGTTCCGCTGCGCGTTGGTGCCGAGTGCTGCAGGCGGCAGCCGCCCTCCCCCTCTGCAGGCAGTGACTTTCTCCATTGCACCATGGAGGGCTAATGGTTTGATGATTAATTATTTTCACACAGAGCTTAGGATGTAACAGCTTGCTTTCTAAAATTGTGGAAAAGAACCCAGGAGGGTTCCAGTGAGCAGCAGCAATAGCTAGCTAGAAGATACCCAGGGATTTTTGTGTAAGCTGTGGTGCACGCGCGGTTCTGATCAGGAATATGAGCACTTGTTAAGTAGGGGGGGAAACTGCTGCATTAACTAGTGGAATTACTTCTGATGGTTTTTTGTGTGAAATGGAAATCAAGAAAGTAAATGCCATAGCTGTAGAGATCATGGTAGAAAAATAACTTCCCATACCTCTTTTGTCTCTGTATTTTGTTTTCTGAAATACCCTTTTTCCTTTTTTCGAAGGCCACTGAGAAGTGTTGTGTGTGTTGTCTGTGTGCATGTGTCAGCCTGGCAGTGTAAATTTGATGGTGGCTACAATACATCTCCCTTCCTTCCTTCCTTCCTTCCTCCCTTCTCTCAGGGAGTGTTACCATAGCATTTCCCTCCCAGGGACTCCCGCGCAGAACTGCAGATGGGGTTCTTGCTATGAACTCTGTGCTGCTCAGTCGGATACACTCAGTACTCTAGAAGGAAAATGGAAAAGAAAGGGTGACTTAGCAACACGGATGAAGCTTTCCTGGTATTTCCAAGAAGCAAAAACCTTATTTGAAACAAAGGCTTGTTTTCATTAAATTGAGGATGGGATTTTTCTATGAAGAGACACAAATCCTGTTTCTCCTCCACCTCAGTCTGTGTTCTCTTGTCCAGGGGGATTGATTTGGATAGTGACTGCTTGATCCTGGCGCTTATGTTGTTTGTGATTTTTTTTTTTTTTCCTTCCTTCCTTCCCCCTCTCCTTTAGCTATGGACATGGCTTGAAGAGCTACAGAAAGAACTGCTTGATGATGTCTATGCTGAGTCTGTGGAGGCTGTCCAAGACCTGATCAAACGTTTTGGTCAACAACAACAGACCACTCTGCAGGTTACGGTCAACGTCATAAAAGAAGGCGAAGATCTGATACAGCAACTAAGGTAAACCAAATTGTTATTTAAATCTCTTCTGGTGTACGTCTGTGAGCCTCTGTGAGGCTCTTTCTGTTTTAAGGATAGAGATGATGACTAGAAGATATGACCTATAAATAAAACTTGTAAATATTAGGACTACAATGATGTTTCATGCTGTACTGATGGTCTCTAGCCCTCTGTTTACAGGAAGCTCAGCTTGGAAACACTGCCTCCATAAGAAGGCGATTTTGTTTACATAAGCTACCTTTCTGATAGGAGCAACAGTATGTCTTTGTAGTCTGATAGGCAGGGCTCCACAGCCTCTTGAGTTCCGAGCAGCAGCCTTTTTATAAAGAGGCGCTTGAAATTGTTTTGCAGATTGATAAGTAACTTCATTGTAGTAAAGACCATTACTTTACAGTTTCTTTCAGTAATGTCAGTAATGATATAAATAAATTTGGGCCCCAGCTGTGCTGGGACATGTTCCCTTTGCTGCAGGGGCTGATATGACCACATCTGAATTTTCAGGTTTTATACTAAAGTAAAAGATTAAATAATTAAAAAAAAAAAAGAATCTAATTTGGGGTGTTTTTTTGATTGCCAGGAAGGTTCAGTAAAGTAAATAGTTATCATATGCCACTTCCTTTTCATAATAAAAGAGTGTGTGTCTAGTTTAAATTTTATTATTCTTGTAAACAGAATGTGCTTAGATGTTGAAGTAGTCAAAAAATGAAAGTAATCTAATTTCCTAACGCTTTTTCAAGCACTAAAATATAATTTGGACTTTGATTAACACAGATGTTCAGACTTTCATGAAATATGGCTTGCACTGACCTCATATAAAACAGTTTTACATTTTTTTGTAATGTATAGCATCCAAATTGTATGTTTTTTTTTCCAAGTAATACTCCTTTTTCTTTTTTTTTTTTTTCTCCCTATCTCTGTTTTGAATAGGGATTCTGCTATTTCTAGTAACAAGACCCCCCATAACAGCTCGATCAACCACATAGAGACGGTCCTGCAGCAGCTGGATGAGGCCCAGTCTCAGATGGAGGAGCTTTTTCAAGAACGCAAGATCAAGCTTGAGTTGTTTCTGCAGCTCCGCATATTTGAAAGAGATGCGATAGATGTGAGTGTCTGCTCCTGGAGTTGCACTGCACTTGCTTCTCCTCGCGTGTAGGAATGTTTATGCTGAGATTGTTGGGTAGTTGCATTGGCATGTGGTTCAAATGACTGATAAACTTGGCTCTTACCTGAACTAAGGCTTTCGTCTTGTATGTGAAAGTGTCAGGAAAGTGCAGAGCTGAGCTTTTTGATATTAACTCAAGCTCTGATTGGCTTCCAGTGCATCTTTAAGCACGTGTCCTGTAAAGACATAACGTTGCTTCGTCTGATAAGTTTGGTTTGCGTATCAAGCTGTCTTGATATAAGTAGTATGTTTACAGTTAATAAGCCTTGCAAAGATGGTTCTGTACAAAGCCTCTAAACTGTGGCTTTGTAGTAACACCCCTCTTTGCTTTCTTTTCCAAATCAACACTCTTTTTTCAGCTGTCAGCTCCAAATGGTCTTGGGAATTCTGTTTTGATCTCAAGGGGTGTTATATGGACTGTCTGTATGTCTGTCTTTTTTAAAAAATAATATTCTTTTTGGCCACTGAAAATAATGCGAAAGCAGTTGTAGTGCCACACCACTGCAAAACTTTGAGAAGTTTTTAGACTGACTGAATTTAGGAGGAGGGTTACCGCTTATCAGATGGAAAGTTTCTGTTTGTGTGCAGGGAAATGTATACAAACAGAGGTGAAACTCCATATGGTGCTTATGCTAATAGAATTGCATTATAAAGCTTCAACTAAGTTTGTATGACTTTTGTAAAGCCACTAGTGCTGTATACAGTGACTGAAACTGGGTTGATGCCTCAGAAGCTTCAGGGTTATCCATTGGTAAATGATCCTGTTTGAGTATATAATGGCTTTTCTCAAGACTCTGGAAACCAGGAGTTACGGTGATAATTTCACTCCTTCACTTGTATATAGTGTCAAGGTTTAGGGTTAGGGCAGTCTGTTATACCTATAATAGACACTCTCTGTTAACCCCTCTCCTTCCCCAAAGGGGAAGAGCAAGGGAATGAGGGTGAGAGACTTATGGATTAGAAAATAAAACTACAACAGCTTTAATGAAAATAATAACAATAAAATGGAATATATGCAAAACCAGTATCGAACTTAAGCCGTTCTGGTGGCAGTTTCATCACCATTGCCACTGATGCTGTGGAGCAGGCACTGGGGAAGTCCCAGACTGGACTCAGTGGCAGATGGGAACCAGATTCAGGAGCTGGATTCTAGAAGCGGATTCGAGAACACATGGATTGGGATCAAAGGCAGAACGGACAGAGTCCTCCTCGGGCACTGGCCATTGAAGAAGAGAGCTTGACCCTCATTATCCCTCAGCTTTATATTGAATGTGAGGTATGTGAGATGGAATACCTCGTTGGTCAGTTTAGGGTCACCTGTCCTGGCTCCTCCTCCCCACAGGTACAGCCTTTCACTTTCTGCACCCCCTAACATGGCACACAAGATTTAACAGTGACCTTGTTCTGCACAGGAGCAAGTATAAGCAAGAGCCTTTCTGCATCCCAGTCCTTGGCAGTGACTGTAAATATGGAGCGTTCTCACTGTTGGAAGCAGACGCTGTCTGTGAAAATCTGCCCAGAACTTCAGCAAGTGCAGTTACTTAGAAGAGACTGGGCTGAGAAATAAAATCACTGAACAGAATTACTTCTGTTTTAAGTCAAACCAGGACTATGTAGTAAAAGCTGCAACTGTTGGTTAGCTAGGAATGATGTAAGGGCGAAGAGGGAGTCAGCAGAAGTCATAGCTTCTCAGGGTGGGTTGGGGTTTTTCTTCCATTTTGGGGGTTTTTTTGGTGTTGCTTTTCTTCTTAAAATCAGGATTAGATATCATTGCTGAAATGTGGTTTAGCTAAGCGCATTGTTAGATGCAATGCAGGAATAGACAGACGCAGTTCCTTGGTCCATGCCCATGGAGGAAGTGAGAATCTGCACCCTACAGTAATAACAACTCTGGTGTAAGGGAAGACTGGGAAGGTTCTCTATTTTGCAGTTCACACTGGTCTCCATGGAGTTTGCTATGTGGATTACGTTAAGAGTAGTTGTCTTGTGTATGCAAGGGAAATGTTTTGGCAGAATCGTAATTGTAATAATTAGCTGGATGACTTATACCCGCAGAGGAACATAAAAGGTATCCCCTTATATAGGATTGTTGCAATTTTACAATCTCTGCAGAAGTGATCTGCAGTGCTCCATGTCTTTGTGATGTTCTTGGAACACTGGGAGCACAGGAAATGGCAGCTGTGGGGGGCAAGGCATACCAAGAAAAATAATGGAAAAATTAGGTCAAAAGTTTGAGTGAAGTTCATTATCATGGTGATTGCTCTCAGCCATAAGTTACGTAAACCTGTATCCTACACTAGCAGAAGGTTGGTTGCAGGAGCCCTTCTTTGAAGATGTGTTCTAGTCCTTCAGTGCAGGATTGCGTTTGTATAGATAGCAGTACTTCAGTGTATGTTGTTTGGTGATTCTTGTGGGATTTTGTGTTGGAAAGCCTGAATTGTCAGGTCTTGCTTTTTCTAAACCTGACACTTGGCATACTTTTTTGGCACATACAACATAAAGCAAAGTACCAACTATCTTATTGAAAGACTTGGTGTATTTTGTTTATGTGGCTTGGAAACAAAAATCGTGCTTATTTAAGATTGCCAGGGAACCCTCCAGGGAACAAAATGACCCTGGCTGAAGAGTGTCTTCAGCAAAATGTTGATTGCTTTGCTGTCTCTGTATCATGTCCTCTCTCTGCTTTCTCAGCAAATCACGCTTCTCTTTTCCCTCTCCCTGAAGGCAGACATCTGTTCTGAAACTTCCAGGAAGAAAATGCAGGGACTAGTTCCAGGTCAGTTTTTTGAAACCAGAAGCTCAGCTGTATCATGATAGTGAGGAGGAGCCAGATGCCAGCTAGGAACTTGCAGTCCTTGTTTTGACTTCGTCCTTTATGGAGGATTTTGTGTGACTGATCCATTCAGTTAAAACTTGGCTATAGGGGCAGTTTGTTCAGGAAAGCATCCTGTGAGGACAGTTTTTCTGGAAGGCCAGTAGTCCTCCTAGCTTGTCTACTGCTTGCAAAATAACACAGCCTAAAATGCAGCAAAGGGTTTTCCTAGTGCTGTGGGATCACACTGTGCAGCTGTGCTTCTGGGGACAGTGGTGAGATTTGCTGCCAGGATTAGTCCTCTTCTTGTCCTTACTCTTCCCTTACTATTCGCTGATAAAATAACTCTGGGTTTTTTAGTTGCTGTCTTTTATCCTACAACTTTTCAGATTCTCCTGCTCTTCTGAAATTGCTGTAACTACAGCACGGTCTCTGGTTGCCCCTTGCTCTTGGCACATAAACTTGACCTTCTTTATCCTCAGCAGACTTTTAAATGCCATTGGTTGTGAGCTATTTGAAGGACTCTGTTGTGGACGCCTGCATTAACAAAAGGCAAGAAGGAGCAAAATAATGTATGTGAAGAGTCCCTTGCTAAGGTGATTAGTAGTGGAAGGAAGATGTCTGTGGACCTAGCCCATGGGAAGGCAACACTGGTGGCGATGTACACAGCCTAAAATGCGTGTCTCATTCTGTCTGTGCATTTTTGTTTGTCTAACTTGAATGCCTCAAGGCCTTTGCCAGGTCTCCACACAAAGCATACCACACACTTTTCAACTTGTGGCTTTATCTCGGCTCTATTTTTGGACCATACTTACAAGATGCCTGTTAAGTCATACAGTTGAAAAGGCAAGGATGGAAAGTGCTGGATCACAGAGACTCAGCTCTTTTCCCCATTCCCATATTCCCTTTTTCTTTCTCCCCAGTACATAGTATTTTCCAGGTCCTGGTTAGCACTCACTTGGTACAAGGAATGCTAGTTAGATCCTTCTGAGAAGAGATCTGTGGTTCTTTATTTCTTTCCTGCTCAGTGTGAAAGAGTCGGTGTCCCTTCTGTGTTGTCCCTGCTTTATTTCCTGTCAGTGTTACCTTTACATTTATTAAAACCTTGGAATGTCAGGCAGCTCAGACTCTGCACTAGGAACTTCTTGAACACAAGCTATGGTAAGTAGTTACCCAGTGTTTATGCTGGGTTGTCCATTTCCTGAAAGTGGTTTTAATTTGTGATCTGTTACTTCAGCTGTCTGTTAGTTATTCATCTTTGTTCTGTTTGTTCGACAGTAATTGTCTTCACAAAACCTTGCAAACAAAATAGGAGCCTGCTTGCTCTCGAAGTGTTGCATGTAAAGCAGAACTTTGGGGGAAGCCCTGAAGAGAGTGGGCAGAGAGTACTTTATGCACGTTATTTTTGTTTTAACTCTGCCCTCAGTGCATTTCCGATTTGTGCAGTGAGTGTAATGGCTGAAGTGGATCGCTTTGCGCCACTTAATTACTGCTGAAGAAATGTAAGGATTACTGCCCTTGTAAGGAACCTTGACTGATGTTTGTGAACTTGCTGTCTTTTGAATGAGTGTGGGACCATGCTGGCATTATTTATTTGAATCATGGGCTTCTGGTCTTTTGAAAGGGACAGGGAATGTCTTGCTCTTGTACGGGATCTTTCAAACTCCCTTAAACAGCCTGTGGGCCATGATCTTTACCTTGGGGCTGTCTGAAATAACATGGGAAGAAGTTGTGATTCTTACTGTTGTTCACTGTTGGAGACAGTACTGCTGAAGCATCTTGACTAAGGTGACACACAGTGTTGACCTCTTAAAAATTCCTGTCATTTGTATCAGGTACAGTGAATCCCAGTATAGCCTGAGGACATAGTGACTACAGTCTACTTAAATCATTCCATTATTATAAGAATACTGACACTTACCCATAGCGATGTCCTATTGTAAGCTTACTGCGTTTATTAGTTTGTTTCCATCTGTTTGCCAGTAAGAGAGGTGAGGTTTTGGAATCTGTTCTGAAGGAAGATGGGCTGCCTTTGCTTTTAAAACAGTAGCATAAATATGCCATGTTAAATCATAATGGACTTTTTAATGGTGTTTAGGAAGATGGTGAAAGATAATATTTTGACAGTAGTTTCACAGCCTTCTTTAATGCTTAGATTTCTCGGTTTGACCAAGTCTAACTACAATTACTACTTGAGGATAACTTATGAATGTTGTTAACTGAACTACATGAAAATAAGACGGTAAATCTCATTTGTGAGAACTTCCATGGTGCAACGGTTGATGGTTTGAAGAAACAAATGTTAGATGACCTCCACTGCTTCTAGTAATGAATGAACACTGAGTTTTGAAGATGAGCTGGGAAGAGCAGGTCGGAGATGGGTGAGAGCAGAAAAGCAGAGCAGAAAAGCTGGAAGTAAGCGGTCTCTCAGGCTGGACTGTCAGGAAGACTTCAAGTTTCTGGAATACTTCAGGTCAGTTAAAAGGAGATGAAGAACAGAGAGAGGTGATGAGACATATTGGGCGTGGACCAAGTAAAAGGAAATTGTGAAGGATTTTGTGAGAGGGGAAGCCTGTGTATATGTTTAGAGGGGAAATCACTTGTCATTCATAAATAGGATTGTGTGTGTGATGTTTAGAGCACACAGAACAGAGATCATAAAAGCTTTAAGCAGTTACTGAAAGCCTTGTCCCGTATATCATCCTGCATCCCTTGTCCATCAGCTTTTCTTTTTTAGTGTTATCCCTCAAATATGAGTTTCTGTCAATTTTCACTATGGCAGAGCTAGCTGATCAGGATTAGGGATTGCAAATAGCTATCCTAATTGTTTGGTATCTCCTGTCATGGCATGACACAAAACTTGAATACTTAGTGAATCAAATGAACTTTTTGCAGAATACCTTTAAAACAGGAAGTAACTCAGCTGATGCCATAATTTTAGTAATTGCTTGATGTATATGCTTTTTTATGGTGCTGTGTGAGCAGAATGGAAACAAGCCTTCAAGAAAGATTGTAGCTGATTACAGAAACTTTATACAGAAGATTTAACTTTTCTTTCTTCTCAATTCTGTTTTTTCTAGAAGGCTTCTTTTCCTAGAATTTCTCTTGTAGTTTGTCTCAGTAACTTCACAGCTCTGATTAACTGCTTGGAAAGCCTGGTAGCATATTGCTTTTGCTGACAACAGACTTCGGTTAAATATTTATGCAGCCAGCTACTTTGGTAATGCCTCTTTAGTAAGATCCTCTTTTTGCAGTGTCTTGCTACATAAAGAGATGTTTTCCTGTCATTTAGCACTATTCGTATCATTTTGTCCTACTCTTGAAATTATAGAACTCTGAAGATAAGCCATACTTGGTTCTCGATATCTATAATTTTGCTTTCCCAGTGAACTACAGTACTTTGTGGTAAAACTCTGCTGAAAATTCTGAAAAAGAAAATAATTTATTACAGGCTTGAGGGATAAGTGTGTCAGACAGCCTTGCTTGAAGTAACTGGGGCATCAGCTCTGTGCCATAAGAAGTCAATGCAGTTTGATTGAGGAGGATTGTAAGCATTTTATGTTAGACTTGAAAACAATTTTGTATCCTGATTAAAAAGAATATTTTCCATTTTGGCCAGATTTTGCAATATGATTTGGAAAATGGACTTGTGTGGACAGAAAGGGAGGACTTACTGTTGTGATACATATATTAAAAAAAATACTTCCTCAGCTAGCCTTCTATAGACATCCTATGACTTGAGAGTAAAATCCAGAATGAAAGTGTAAACTAAAGTGTAACTGAATGATTTCAGCAAGCAAATTTAGCTCTGGTGTGTTACAGTAATACTGTAATAAAGGAATACTTTCTGGTTTTTTCCATGACTGACTACCCTGCATTTTGTGACAAGTAGTGCTTCTCAGTAGTCTGGCAGAAGTCAGAGGTGCTCACAGCACCTGACGCTTCCAGCTCACAGAAGGGTAGACCTGAATTTTTTGTAAAAGGGTTCGAGACTGGCGCAACTGAAAGCTACGCTGGCTCTTGATTTGTGGATTACTACGTGCTGCAGTCTGAAGAATTGAAAAGACATTTTAGATCAACATTTTCCTTTAAAAGTGTAGATAAAAACATTTGAACTTCATCTGTTTCACAAGTGATGTGTCGATGGAGTACCTCAAAAAAGGTAAGGGTACCCATAGTATTGCAAGCACTGGTTGAAGGAGAGCTGTAGTTGTTCTCAAAGAGTTTCTTCCAGATTGTTTGTGGAAATTTAAAATCCATCCTAAAACAGCCTGTGTCAGAGCCATGTTGACCTGATCAATGAAGTCAGTCAACCATGAGCAACTCAAGTTCCTGACCTCTATTGTACGTGCAGCATGGGAAATTAACATATGTTGTGTAATGGATAATTGAACATTGTCTTTCTCCTTTTTTCCCCCAGATAATTTCAGACCTCGAGTCTTGGAATGATGAGCTCTCTCAGCAGATGAATGACTTTGACACTGAAGATCTTACAATAGCAGAGCAGAGGCTCCAGCATCATGCAGACAAAGCCCTGACCATGAATAACTTGACCTTTGATGTCATCCACCAAGGGCAGGATCTGCTGCAGTATGTCAATGAAGTGCAGGCATCTGGTAAGATGGCTCCTTTGTGCTATTCAGGACAGTAGCTTTATAAGAATTACCTAGTTGTCTCTCCATGAGATGTGTGAAAATAAGAGAGATGCTGGTTAACTGTGAAGTGGACACATGTGGACGTTGGGTTTTTTGGGTTTTGTTTTTTTTTCCTTGATACTCAAATAATTTGATAGCATTCATGAGAACATACTGGTTTTATGGCATGTAATTTTTATCTAAGAGTTGGCAACACCTAGAGATGTTTAGATTTTAAAGAAAGGGATTTCACTCAAGAAGTCAGTAAAATCAGGGTAAATAGTAGGCCGTTAATTTCATAGTTAATTTGAGCCATGCAGTCAAAGCAAAACTTTTAGCTTTCAAGTAATAAGTCTTCCTTTTGGTTTCTTCTCCTCCTCCATTTGATGTTTTCAACTGTATACAGTTGCCTAGGGCAAATATCAGACTTGGTTGGTTGTTTTGTTTGTTTGTTTTTTAAAAAAGGAAGTTAATATTACATTTTTAAGGCATGCAAAAACCTATGTTCATTTAAGCAAGTGCTCCAAGGATTAAGTTGAACTTTGAGAAGGAACTGGAAAAGTAACTGTAAAACAGTAGAAACAAGCTGTTTGTCTTCGAAAGACTTGTAAGTCATTTATAAATGACTGACATGATGATTACAGGTGTTGAGCTGCTTTGTGACAGAGACGTAGACATGGCAACTCGCGTCCAGGACCTGCTGGAGTTCCTGCACGAGAAGCAGCAGGAGCTGGACGTGGCTGCCGAGCAGCACCGCAAGCACCTGGAGCAGTGTGTGCAGCTGCGGCACCTGCAGGCCGAGGTCAAGCAGGTACGTGTGGGCTGAGCCTCTCCGGGTGGGTGAGAGGCCTGTGCCCATGAACAGACATGGGAAATTACTTTCTGCGGTGTAAAGTCTTGCGTTTGGATCAGGGAGGGACTTGAGGGAATTGAACACCTAAGAAACTTCATCCTCTGTTAGCATTAAGTGCGTTCTTTAATTTGCATCAACAGTCTGTTTCAACATGGATACGAGTCAAGTATATGAAGAGTAGAGCTATTTGGACTAATGTTAAACGCATACTTCTGTCATCTGCATGGCGATTAATAAAAATGGTCAGTGATAGTCCCTGAACACTGGCCTAATACTTTTTGGTATGCTGTTTGAGACATCTACAAACAGTGATAACATAATGTCAGTGTAGTTTATTTTCTGGGAGAAGAATTAATGAAATTTTGCATCTCCTGGAAATAAAGTGGCAAGTTTTGAGGTCCTTGTCTGATAAACACCTGAACCTTTGGTGAATTTGACATGCTATGGGCAAAACCACTCAAGTAGGTGAAAGAACAAAACAAAATGCTAGAAAGCTAAGAGGTTTTGATCTTGCTCACCATTGGCAGCATCACAGAAGTCTGCTACAATCTGTTCTATTAATGTCCCATAATGGCTCCCAGTGCCACATGGCCTTTTTCTGTTTGTCATGAATTCATCTCCCTCGTGAGACTGAATGAGAACTCCCAGACTTTAAAGTGATGTGAAAGGGGTCCAGTTACCATAGGAGAGGTGAATAGAAGGTTCCCAAAGTATTTCCAGGCAGCAGTTGGTTACTCTGTAGTAGCAGACCCAAAGTTTCTGTGTTCTTGAGTTAAAGGACAGGTAGCGGTAGTGTCTGCTGTCAGTGCAATCCAGGCATTAACAAATACATGACCTTCTAGTTCGATCCATTGCATAGTCTGATGAACCATCCTGTATCTGTCTTAGTGTTTGTTCATCTTTGTAAATGCAAGTTATAAATGACTACTTTCACGTGAGTAGTTCTTGCAGATCTGGATAGTTCCTGTGCTCAGTTGTGTACTATTTTGAGGATGCAGGAAAGGAGTGTACATGTGTGATGGAAAGAAAGAAGAGTGTGATTGCCAGGTGAGACAGTCTCAACCCTGTGCAGTGCATCAGTGGGTTAGGATGAGATGGGTTAGTACGAAAAAGAAATGGTTAATTCCCATGATACTGAAATAATACGCAGTTACCGAACAAATATAGCATTTGGGTAGTTTCAGAGACACACTATGAAATGGTTGTATTGCATGCTCTCACAATGAAGCAAGTACCTCGCTCCACTAGCTTTGTTTGCAGGCAAGTTAAATGTGACAAGAAAGACACATGCATTTAAAACCTTTGTTTGCAAAGCAAATATTCTGTATTTTGGCTGATAACAGCAGACGATGAATGTTATGGATTGTAGAGGAGTATCCATGTTGCACTTACTGTGTGGTTTGTAGGTCTGTCTGTAAGATCTTTGTAACTTTTTCAAACCACTGCTAGCTGTGGCTGAAACTGAAGCTCAAGTTCAGACTTTTAAGAAAGCACTGGAAAAATTAGTTCATCTTATATTAAAGCTATAGGTAATATACTATTCTAGCAAGCTACCTTTTCTTATTAGACTGGGACTTAGGAGAAAAAGTGGATTCTATTTTATGTTCCTAGAACACATCTCTATCAAGTAGGATTTTATGTTGTATCAAATGCCATAATAGGCATGAGTTTTCAAACAAACTTATGTGAACGTGTAGCTGACAGTGTTTGTGTATTACAGACTCCTTTTCCAGATTTTCACTGTACAGATTAACCTGCAATGCTTGCCCCGCCTGAAGGCCTAAAAATTAAGTGGAAGGAAAACTGAGTGTTACATTGTCTCATAGGATTTGTTTTGATCCCCCTGGAATGCTCTGGGGCTAGTAACTCTTTGTTTTGCGATTTCAGTTGCTTTTTCAGCCAACCACATCTGATTTATTTTAATTTTTATTAAATATTAGGGATCATGATCTTCTCTTGTTTACTCTGCAGTGGGAAAAATGTCATAGCTCAGGAGGTTACAGCAGGTGCTTTACCTGAGAGTAAAATGACATGGTAAACCTCCTCTTCAGTCTGTTTTATTTCTATTTTGTTGCCTGAAGCAGTGAACGCATGGTGATTTTGCGCCAGATTTATTGTTGATGAATGGGGTGTAAACATATACTTCTTATGCAGATGGAATACTGTCTCCATAGCAGGGATTTTAACAAAAGTTACATTTCAATTTTTCCTGGCAAATTGACATTACTGGTATTGTATTTTCACATGTATATATAATATAAAGTTATATAGCTTGTAGTCGTACAAAAAGGTTAGGGAATTTTTCCACAGGATTCACTTCTCAGATTACTGGAATGGAGACCAGCAAACTGTCTCCTGGCTTAGTTTTTTTTAGTCAAATACTTGCAAGGAGTCTCTTCAGTACTAGGTAGTGAAACTTGGAGCTTAGTGAGTTCTTATCAAAGCAGAGAAAAACATCCAGCGTTGCTTCTCCATCAACTATCATACCAGTTCTGCTTTGTGGCACTGAAGTTCTGTAGATCAGGCCTCAGCACTGGGAGGAAGCAGAATGGCTGAAGACAGATTTAAAGAAAACTTGCAAAGAATTCATCAAGTTGATGTATAATGGGTGCAGAAAGGACAAAACCAGATAGAAGATTTCAGTGTAGGAAAACCTCAGAAGACAGGGAAAAGAGGATGCTCACTGAAGTAAGAAGGAACAGCTGTATGTGGGGGAAAAAACAGTATGGAATACAAAATGTGACCATGTTATACAGGGCAGGGACATATGAGTAAGAAGAGGCAGAGAAAGAGTTAAGAGAATATCTGTCTCGTCCAGAACTCCACTTGCATGTTTGCCAGACAGACGTGTTTTTATCACCTAAAATACAGCTGCTGGATTACTTACTGCTACGATCACTTCCACATACTCACTTTGTAGAATGAATGCTTTGCTTTGCTTAACATGCAGCATCTCCCTGGGTCAAAATGTCTGCCATGAAGAATACCTTGAGCTGCTTTGTGTCCTCACATTAAAAAAATCTTTTGATAAAAGCACAGTCCAGTGCTTGAGCACTGGTTCTCCCAAAATACTACTCAGGAAGAGCATTCTGGCATTCTGTATAGTGCCATATGGATATGAAGACATAGCTAGGACAGCAGGCTGAAGCAGGTGTGTCTTGTGATCCTGTTTAGTTAGAGTCAAAACTCAGTCCAAGAAACTAATCTTAAATCAAGCATTTATCTACAGAACTATGTATTTGACCCTTTCAAGTGTCCCAAACCCTTTCATCTCCACAGTTTTGCTGATGCTCTGCTGATTGTTTTCTAGCCTCCTGAAGGCTGTGGAGAGAAAGATGGTGTGGTCCATCCAGACAGTGAGGTCATGGGAACATACCATGGGAACACTGGAAGCCAGCAGCCCTGGAAGAACAACAGACTCACTATTTACTAGTGCTTATATTTTCTCTTTGAGTCAGAGCAGAGGGAAGGGGAAGATGCTGCTGGCAGCTTTCACCCTGTGAGTTCCACCAGCTTCTGCACTTACACCCTGACCTGCAACAAGCAGGAGGGAAAATTGGTCTGTTTAAAATGGCAAGTTCTGTGCTAGCTGCCTCTGCTGTGTATGATGGGATGCCAAGTCAGCATTGGTGCTGCTGAGGCATTCTCCATCATTCTAAGTTCTCTAGAGAAGGCTAAATGCATTTTGACCCTAAGAAGGTGTGTTCTGTTACACTGTACCTGGAAGAATTATTTTGTAAGGTAGAAAGGGAGCCTAGAACTGTTTTTGTAAGACAAAGTAGAAATATAAAAGGGATTTTAAAAAATATTCTGCCCCTTGTGTTCTTACAAATTCTTTCCTCCAAGCATAGTTTCTATCTACAGTCTGTTGGACTCATCTGGTTCCCTCAGAAGCTGCTCTTTGTCTTACTCCTGAGGGTTACCTGAGCTTGGTCCCTTTAGTATTACCAACTCCCAGGTGTCTTAACAACTTAGAATCATAGAATCATTTAGATGGGAAAAGACCTCTAGGATCATAAAGTCCAACCTTCACTTCATCCCAACATCTCCCTGACCCCTGGACCATGTCCCGAAGCATCACATCTACAAAATCCCAGGTCCTTTCACATGCCCCCACACTGTGATCTAGAAGTGTCTCCTTGCAAGCAGGAGAAACTCTTCCAAGTCATATGTGGATCATCAGATGAGAATATTTGGTGCAAAGATCTAACTGTGACGTGGGAGTTAATATGTTTATTACCAGTGGTTATAGATCTAAAATCAATTAGTAGGAAAAAGTTAGAGAAGTTACACTTAAACTGGTTATTTTCAAATCATAGAATCATAGAACGTATTGGATTGGAAGGGACCTCTAAAGACCCCCCCTACAATAAGCAGGGACATCTCTAACTAGGTCAGGTTGTTCAGAGCCCTATCAAGCCTGACCTTGAATGACTCCAGGGATGGGGCCTCCACCAACTCTCTGGGCAATCTGTTCCCATGGTCAACTACTCTCATATTAAAGAACTTCTTCCTAATGTCTAACCTAAATTTACCCTTTTCTCGCTTAAAACCATTACCCCTTCTCCTGTTGGTACAGACCCTCAAGAACAGATCTCCTCCTGCCTTCTTATAGGCTCCTTTTATATTTTTCTCTTTATTTTATAATGGCCAACTAAAACTCAAAGGTCATATATATATGCTGTTGATATGAACAACACTTAACCTGGACATGAAGGCAAATGTGCTGTTTGCTAGGATTCTCTGCAGGGAAATACTATGCAGAGCAGGGTGCTGGCCATTATGGAGGGAAAATATCCCAAGTGTGTTTTCTAGTTTAAAGCACACCCTCTTTACCTTGATTCCTCAATTCCTTGCCAAGAATTGAAGAATGCTAAGTACTTCTGAAAAGCAAATTAAAAAACTAAAACTACAAAGGAAAGCCTAGTCTTCATGATTTAGAACTTCTAAACTAGGAAGGCAGTGCCTACAGCAGTAATGTGGATTGATTTAAAGGTCTTTCAAATAAATGGAAAACATTTTCTTTACACTAGAATAAATTCACTAGTTGAAATAACACTAGCTTCTTGATGCTTCTGCAGTCACTGTAATATAAATATTTGTTTATTACATATATTTCAGTGGTTGTCTGTTTTGTTTTAGTACTTGTTTTCTGTTGTTTCCCAGCAACCTTCCACGGTATTGCATGGAAGACATATATATTTTCACCACTTTCACCAGCCTGCAGAAATAACTAATTATATCTAATTGGGATTGTGTGGATTAGTAGGGCTTCACCAATATTGCCCATGTTATTTGAAGATTTCTTTGGGAAATTAGAGGTTTATTTTTGGTTTGACTGACTACAGTAGTATTTTGACCAACTTTTATGCAAGTATAGGAAAGTAGGTAAATCCTTACATATTAAAATTAATGTATCTATGGCTCAAATAAACCAGTAAGTGAACATCACTACGTTTTACAGTGCTAACAAATGAGAGATCATTTCCTCCTATACACAATAAGACAACCTTAGCAGTAAGATGCCTGAATACACCAGTAAATCAGGAAACAGGGAAGTTTTACCATAGGACAAGTATCAGCATGAAGTGGGATTTATATTAGTGTTCATTACACAAGCAGGAATCCCAGCTACCCAGCTGAGGAAAATAATAAATATAAAATGAAATGTAATAGAGATTTTTTTCCTGGAAACCTTTGAAGACAAGAAAATGAAAACGAAATATTCATCTCTGCCTCTTTACATCCTTCTTGTTGATATGTTTGCATGTGTAGACAGAAACATAATAAAACAGAATGTGATGGCATGGATAATATCACACTTTCATTAATATACTTTGAGAAGGGCAAACTTGGGTTTTGGTAGAAGCAGATATTTATGCTCCCTCTTCCCATACATAGTCTTTGGTAATAGTTGGAATATCTTGGAAACACAGCTTGTACTGTGTGTCTGGAATCAGACCAAAATTAACAAAAGCTATAGCTATAGTGACAGACTGAAATGATAGGTCTTTACAGGGGAGTTACTCTATTTCAATGTACTTAGTTAAGTGAGAGGAATCCCTTGCAGACTGTCTACAACATGTCAGTTTGCAGTAAGAGTCCAGCAGATTACCCTTTCCTGGTTTATTGGTACATCCGATTTGTGAGCAGCTTCTGCTATTCAAGCTGCTCTGGTGGAAAGAGACACCTTACTATCTCCAATATGTTTGTGTCTCTTTTGCAGTGAGGAGCCCAGAACTGGACACAGCTCTCCAAGTATGGTCTCCAGTGCTGAGTAATGGAAGAGGATCACCTCCCTGCATCCATTGGCAACACTTTGCCTAATACAACAGGACTGCACCTCAGGATACCACAACCTGTTCTTTATCCTCCAGTAGTTCTAACATCTGCTTCCCTTATGGTTTTCTTCTCCTTAATATCTGAGATCTCCCACAAAACTCAGACAACTGTTAGATCAAAAGTTACTTCAATACCCAGAAAAGCCTGAATTAGCTGAATTTATTGATTATCGTTTTGATTCACAAACTTTGATAATCATCATTGATTATTATTATCAGTGGTGCCAAGTGACAGGACGAGGGGCAACAGGCACAAACTAGAACACAGGAAGTTACATCTAAACACGAGGAGGAACTTCTTTACTTTGAGGGTGGCAGAGCAATGGAGCAGGCTACCCAGAGAGGCTGTGGAGTCTCCTTCTCCAGAGACTATAAAAACCCACCTGGATGTGTTCCTATGCAACCTACCCTAGGCAAACCTGCGTTAGCATGGGGATTGGACTATATGATCTCCAGAAGTCCCTTCCAATCCCTACTTAGTATTTGCAGTGAGATGGGGGGAATAAGTCTGTGAAGGTGCTGTCATCCTTTCAGTTGTTTTGTTGTGAATAGTGCTGCTATGAGTGGAGAAGTAAGGAAAATACATTATTTTAGTTATTTTTTGAGATTTTTACTGAGTCTTGTAAAAAGGGGAAAGTCATCGGGGTCATGAAAGTGAAAAGAGCTGTTTATACAGAGACATATAAATAATTCCAATGACAGGTTACAAAAGATGCCTAATGCCTCTCTAAAATAGACTAATGTAATGTATTGACAATTGTAGAATTTATTAGTAGGAAGGTGTTCACAAGACCTTGCTAAGGGCAAGGGTATACATACCTAATTCATGGCTGTCACTCATAACGGGTCACAGCTTTTCCATGTCATATTATTTAAGGGCTTAGAGGAAGTCACACCTGAGGAGTCACACCTGAAAGATCAGCTGGAAATCTGCCTTTTCCTTGGGCTAAATGTTTTTTCAGGATTTCAGTGGAATGAATTATTAAAAAAGGAGGGTTTTTTCCTATACAGAAAAAGTCACAAGACTAAGTAGGATTTATGATTTACAGAATCACAGAATTCCAGAATACCTGAGATTGGAAAGTACCTCCAGAGTTTGTCTAGATGAACTTTTAATTCTAAGCAGGTTCAACTAGACTTGGTTGATCAGAGCCTCTTCTGGTTGTGTTTTGTTTACATCTGCGGAAAGAAGCCTCTCCAGGAAGCTTGTTTCAGTGTTTGATCACCCTTACAGTGATATTTTTTTCCCTTGAGTTTTCCCTTGAATCCACTTGAGTTTCAGATGATCAAAATATATAGATCAGAGTGTGTGTGTCGTGCATGTATGTGCATACACAAGGGAGAAGTAAATTACAAAAAGTATTTAATTCATTTTTTTGCCTACACTCAAATAACAGCTTAATTATTAAGCAAAATGACCAAAGCAAAATGGTAAAATTTCATACTTACCTTGCATGATACAATTGTTTTTATAAAGTGACAGCTGAAATTACATAAAAAGCTGGTTCTACATAAAGATTGGGGGTCAATATTCAGGTGGCGCATTTGACCTTCATTGTGAGAAACTATGTGTATGCAATTTAAGGGTTTCTTTCACAAACTTGAAGGTTATTTTCCCCTGAAGGAGAGTTAATTCTATGATTCTATGAAACCCAAACCTACCCACATCAGTTTTTGTAAACCAATAGTCTGTAAAACAGGTTTTCAGAAGTCCTAAGAAGAGTCCTGCAACATGATGAAATTACCTTCTGTGTACAGTGTCTCTAAATAGCTTGATTACCACCTCCACTGAGTTTCTGCCTCAGTTAGAAATGCCTGGCAGTCCCTTTTGTGATTCAAGAGAGTTTATTACAGCTTGCTACAAGTTACTTCTACTGAAAATGTCATTGGTTACTATATAACTATGTTAGGATAACTTACAGCAAGCTTGAAGCAATTTATGGCTTCTGTGTGAGGTGATATAGAATCTTATTATGTAAATTTGTTAAAACGTATTTCACTTGAAAGCTTTTTCCTCCTCCCATGACCAGCAGCCTGAGCTACAGAAAACAGTATGCCCCTTCCTGACACACTCAAACATGTTGATCATATTGAATATTCAGTTATTTCAATGTGCTCTTTTAGTTTCCACAAGGAAGTGAAGTATTGAGTACTAGAAGTGCAACATGTGGAGAAAGAAAACATTTGAAGGTGCTAGGCACAAAACCCAAGACCTTTAGTGTATCTTATTGTCTTGTTTTTTTTTTTTTTACTTAGGGTTTTGGGGTTTTTTTGTCTGTGCTTGATTATTTAAGAGTTTTATGCTTGCCATAAGTCATCTGTAGTATTTAATTGATTCTTTCAGTTGTATCTTACTGCTGTGGGCATTCTAATCAATTAAGGATCTTCACTGAACTGTAGCCTCCTATTTTCACTCCTCCACCTTTCTTCCATTAAGTCTTTTCAGCATGACCATGTGCCCACTTGTGTTTATGTATGGATATGCTTGTTTGTTCTTTGAACTTAAATCAGGTTCTTTCATTTTCTTTGTCTTAAAGTTGCTTATCTCCACCTGAATTTCCTCAAGATCCTGTATTCTGTGGGGCTCACTTTAATTTCCAGCTAACCAAAAAGCTGCTTGCACAGCATCCAATTGCATAAGAAGTATTTCTGCAGCATTTATCAGGCAATCTTGTGATATTATTGCATCGATATATCTATAATGATTCAGTGTCATAACCAATGTTATCATCAGGCAGCAAGCACCTAAATAATCCTCCAAGATCCTGTAAAGCCTTTCAGTTTATTTAATTCTTTCTACATCTCTAAGATCCAACCGAATAGCTAAACTTCATGGGTTTTCTTCCTTCCTTACAGACTGCTGTTTCTTTTTCTTATCCCATATATTTGAAAGACTAGCTTTTGATTTAATGTCTGTGTACTCCAGAGCTGTAAAATTCTAATTGTTAATGCCTTTACTGCTGGATTATTGCTGTCCTTGACATCTTCTCTGCTGAATATTTAAAGTCAAGGAGTTAAATTCCCAAACATGCCTAACCTCTGGCCTCCCCATTTGAAAAAATATTGCACTTCAATAATTATGAAATATGAACATGTTGCTTTTATATAATGGTCTTTTTTATAACCATGGAAGAGAAACAGGCTTTGAGGATTAAGTAATTTGATATTCTGCTGTGAGGTAATGCAGTTGTTTATCTACCATAAAAATATCTCTGGCAATAGTCTTAGCATTTCTGCTTGAATGAAGGAAACAGACATAGCATTATTGTTCTTCAGTATTTTGTAATATACTTACCATGTATTAAGGGGCAGTTTGCATACCTCTCCTTTGGCCCTAAATGTTGCATACTTTTTGCAAAGGTGTCACACAGTACTGCCCAGCACATACCAGAAAGCACATTGCACTCTCCTCAAAATTGGCTCGTACTGTTTCCTTCCTGCTTTAACACCTGGAGTTACAGGAGAGGCTCAGCTTCTGGAAACACAGGGACTTCCTAAAGCTCCTGATGGGGCAACGTTTTTCTGTGTCATGTATTGTTCAACATTTTAATCTTGCACTTTCAAAAAGTTGCCACGGCGAAAGTATCTGAGATGGTTTAACTAAGTAACTTGGATTGGAATTTGTTTTAGATCAAAGTCTAGGCATTCCTCACCACCACCACTGCCATTATATCTATTTTTCTTTTCTTTAGTATCCCTAGGGAAACCCTAAAAAGTATTGTTATACCAACCTGCTAGCTCAGGCTTTATTCCTCTTGGAAGGATGGCATTAAAATATTTTCCCCAGAGATTTCTGCAACTGTTAGCAATAATAAAATGTATCTGATACTCTTTTTTTTTTTTTTTTCTTCCTTTACTTTATAATTGCTAACCTGGTAAGCAATGATTCTTTTCTTCTTTTCCTCTGAGTTATTTTTTCCCTCTGTTTTTTCATTTGATAAAGTTACAGATAACTCATAGAAGACAAGAAAAGACCTAAAATACTAAAATTATTCGACTGGAAATTGTGCTGCCTTTTGATTACTTCAACATCTCAAGGAAAAAGTGTTCATTTTACTTTTATGGAAGATAGCACAACACATACTGGATTGGGATACTTCTCAGTTAAGTCCTGTTATGTCATTAATTGAATGAAAATGAAATTTATTTTGCAAGAGTAGATAAAATGTTCATTTAAAAAATAGGAGTTTATACAGTTGTTGTTTCTTTCATTTAAGAAGTTGCAGAATTCAAGCTTTCTGCACATACACAGCAGTGGGCTACACATGACTTCAGTTATGGTGACTCTAAACAGTGTGCTTATGGACAGTTCTGGAGTTTCTCCGTCTCTGTTTTGTAGAGACTGGGCATGATGAAAGAGACTTCATGACAGCTGTATGTGTCCTGATATTCTTCCTGTATGAAGACACTGCCTTAGTATTTGGTGCAAACTAGTTATTAGAGTGGTTTAGTGCCAGCTCAGCCCTGATACAGCCTAATATCTAGCCACATGTTTCTTTAATTTGTAAGTGTTTACTTTTTCCTTCAAATGGCTTCAGAAGTATTAGAACAAAGAAGTCACTTATGTATAAAGCTCATAAATATACCCATAAAGGTAGGGTTTAGGTGTACTCTCCTGCTGATTTTATCCAGAATCAGAAACCAAAAGCAAACCCCAAAATACTCACCTAGGCCACTTGAACATTTTAACATTTTCTGCTTGGAAACAAAGCAGAGAAAATACATCCCCTCTTTAGATATGTATTATATATTTTAAAAGGAACGACCAATTCCCTGCTTACATTATACTAGGCAGCCACTGGTAAGCTAGCCATCCAGAATTGTTCCATAGGCAATGGACCAAGATCATCCTATCCAAGAGTGCTGAATACCCAATGGCTAATTGTCCCATGGAGTCACCTATCTCTTGAAAATTAACTTGAGGTTGCTGCCCAACTTCTAAGAAGACAAGTTTAGATGAGATGAATACTGTTAATCATTATTTCAAGTTGAAGCCAACTCCATATCTCTCTCTCTATATGTATATGCCATATCTAATCCCAAATTGTCTTTTAAATGGTCTCCATGCACTGATCATGATATACTGTTTACAAAAAAAGAATCAATTCTCTGGCCATAGCAATTCTTTTTAGACAGTTGAGTCACCCTAGAGTATTATACTCTATGCCGGCAAATTAAGTTCCCCCCTCCCTCATTATCTCTGAGAAAACAGCAAACTCAGGAAATCTTAGACCTAAATCAGAAAATAGGAGGCTATGAAAAGTCTGCTTAAACTAAACATATCAACTGTGGCAAATTAAAAAAAAAAGTTAGATTTATTACATCATATATCAAACCTAATGTGCACATCCTACAGGGCTAAGCCATTAGTCTTACTGCATATGTGATGTAACATTGGTCTGTGCAGTCATTCCAGGAAAAAAAATCTCAGAGTGACAGAATGGTATATACAAAAACACAGAGGTGAGAGATTTGTCATTTTACCAGTCATCAGAAATCCTGCAGTTACAGAATAAGAAGCATTCACAGGTTTTATGTTAAATTTAGAGCTCTTTCCAATACGGAATACAGTTATGAATACTTCACCTTAGCTTGACAGAAACCTCAAGCCTACCTTTGTAAAGCTGCTTGAATGTGAGATCTGAAAACAGGAAAGAAATACAATGTTTTCAGTTTTCAGGATTAAATGCTGAAAAGCAAATAAATTGATTTCATTATAAAAAGAAAACAAAACTGTAATATAAATAAAATAACTTCTTTAGAATTTTTTTGATAGCATGACTTAGACTTATGTTTAAATAATGGCCCTTTACACAGAAATTCATATATCAGCATAAGAGAAAAAGGTGATGGGGAGAATTAATATCTTTTCACTAAACTATTCCATTTTTTATGAAAGAAAAGAAAAGGTTCAAAGCACATAAACATTTTGATGCCTTCTATGTGGAAAAAATATCTTATTTTGCTCTTTATTATGTTCCATCATTCTGTGATTCTGTTGTGAAAAGAATGAGCTTTCCAACACATGCTCAAATGGCACAATTTCAGTTGAAAATATTTTACCTATATAGAAATTTTAAAGCATTGTGATTGACCTAAATGAAAGTAGTGACAATCTTATTTAACAGAAACTCCTTGAAGTTTAGTTTGGCTTGTGAAAACAAAATTGTATTTTCATTTTGTTTATCAAATAATTTTGGAGAGGGGAAGATTGAAATGACTTGTTTGCTTTAACCTAAATTAAAAATTGTTGGTTTTGAATATTAAAAGGCCTCCAAACCAAAGAGTGAATGGCTGCCCTCAAACAAAACAGAAAATGAAATCCCAGGCTTAATCATTCCAAATAGATGCTTGGATAGCACTCATAGCACAGGAGAGTAAAACCCTGTGCATGACTCCTCCTTCTCCTTCTCCTTCTCCTTCTCCTTCTCCGTCTCCTTCTCCTTCTCCGTCTCCTTCTCCTTCTCCGTCTCCTTCTC